>WNWK01009512.1:0-76162 GCA_009830355.1 Cherax destructor
ACCCAACCACCTAATGTACGACCTACCACAAAAATTTCCTATTATTATATTATGTAATTTCACACACACACACACACACACACACACACACACACACAAAAAGGAGCTATGACTGACCCTGCAACCACAACTGGGGTGAGTACTGGCAAAGTCATGGAAAGAATGAGGGAAGAGGAGGAGCACCTAGAAAGGAATGAGCTTATCAACGACAGCCAGCATGGTTTCGGGAGGGAAATCCGTGTCACAAACCTGGAGTTCTATGAGGGGGACAGCAGTAAGACAAGAAAAAAGGGGGTGGGTAAATTCCTTTTTTCGTGGACTGTAAGAAGGCGTTTGACACACCATACAAGAAATTAGTGCAAAAGCTGGAGGACCAGGCAGGGAAACAGGAAAGGTACTAAAGGATAAGGAATACCTGTGGGGAAGACAACAGAGAGTCATGGAGTGGCGAGGTGTTAGGGGGGCCCGGGACGGGGGGGGCCACGGGGTCAGTCCTGGACCTGGTTCCGGTATTTGAAAACGACATGACAGAAGGAATGAAAAGGTGTTCCTGTTTGCAGATGAGGGGAGATGAAAAAAATTCAATCGGACGAGGACCAGGAAACACAAAGAGATCTGGACGGGCCCCCAGGCCGGCCAGAAACTGGGCCCTAGTTCAACCCACCAAGTGCAAAGTCATGAAGAGGGAAAGCAAAAGAAGACCGCAGACGGAGTCAGTCGGGGGGCCGAGACTACAAACCTCACTCAAGGAAAAGGATTTGGGGGTGAGTATAACACCGGGCACATCTGAGGCGAAAAAAACCAAAAACGCTGCAGCATGGGGGGGCCTACAAACCAAGAACAGTTCCGACATCTAATTAAGGAATCACAGAACACTGAATTTAGTTAGGCCATTTGGGGAGTATGCAGCAATAGTTTGGAACCCACACCTATCGCAGAAGGAAAATAGAGAAAGTAAAAGGTTTGCAACAAGACTAGTCCCGGAACGGGGTTCCCCTACGAGAATTAAAGGGGAAATCGACCTGACAAAACTGGAGGACAAAGAGAGGGGGGATAGATAACAACATATAAAATATGAGGGGAATGGAAAGGTGGACAGAGACAGAATGTTCCAGAGATGGGACACAGCAAAAAAGGGACACAGTTGGAAGTTGAAGACTGATGAATCACGGGATGTTGGAAAAGTATTTCTTCAGTCACAGGTTGTCAGGAAGTGGAATAGTTAAGTGATGTAGTGGGGCAGGATCCATACATTTTTTTAAGAAGAGATTCATAAAACTCATGGAGCAGGCAGAGGATGCACCTAGTAGCGACTAGCAAGGGGGCGGAGCCAGGAGCTATGCACCCCGGTAACGACAAATAGGTAAGTACAAATAAGTAAGCACACACACACACAAACATACACACACACAAAATAGACACACACACACGTAGGGTCAAAGTGCAATGAGGCAGAGGAACGGTTTATACCCAGAGGAAAAAGATTAAACGGGAAGGCCAGAAAGAGCCCCTGGTTTACCCAAAGGTGCAGGGAGGAAAAAGACTAGAGTGTCGAAATGGAAAAGGTACAGAAGGAAAAAGAACCCAAGTAAACAAAGAGAGTAGTAGAAGAGCTGAAACAGTATGCACAGGAGGGAGGAAGCCCAGAAACAGTAAAACAATAGCATCGAAAGTTAAGTCCGACCCGGCTCATGTCAGTCACATCAGAAGGAAAACAACAGTTAAAGACCAGGTGATAAGGCTGAGGAGAGAAGATGGGGAACTCCAAGAAGTCAAGAGGTATGTGAGGGCTCAACTTGAGGTTTAAGGAAGTATTCAGTGGGAGGAAGGAAGGCAGCTGGGTAGACAGGAGGGGGTGCATCACCAACAAGGGATGTATGAAGTCCCAGAGGGCATACACACAACTGAGGAGGAGGTGAAGCAGTTACTCAGTGACCTTGATACCTCAAAGGTGATGGGTCCGGACAATATCTCCCCGTGGGTTCTTCGGGAAGGAGCTGAGGTACTGAGGGGCCCTTACCATAATATTCAACACATCCCGAAAATGGGCAGATACCTGAGGGGATGGAAGAAGGCCAATGTAGTCCCCATTTTTAAAAAAGGGACAGAAAAAGAGGCACTAAACTATGCCGGTGTCCTTACATGTATAGTGTGCAAAGTCCTGGAAAATCATCAGAAAAAATGGTGAGCCCGAGCTGAACAGGATAATAAACACCAGACAGCACGGATTCCGGGAAGGCAAATCCTGTGTAACAAACCTCCTAGAGTTCTATGATAAAGAACGAGGTAAGGCAAAAAAAAGGGTGGGTTGATTGCATTTTCCTGGACTGCAGGAAGGCCTTCGACACAGTTCCTCAATGAGATTAAAGAAGTTGGAAGAACAAGCATGTATAACAGGAAGGGCACTGGGAAAGGATCGGGGAAAACCTCACAGGAGGCAACAACGGGTCATGGGGTGATGAGGTATCACAGTGGGCGCCGTGACGGCGGGACGCAGGGGTCAGTCCTAGGACCAGTGTTTTCTTGGTATATGTAAACGACATGACGGATGGGATAGACTCAGAAGGTTCTGTTCGCAGATGATGAAATTAAGAGGAGAATCACATCGGAAGAGGACCAAGCAGGCTTCAAAAAGACCTGGACAAGCTTGACTCTGGTCTACAACTGGCTTCTCGAATTCAATCCCACCAAATGCAAAGTCTGAAGATCGGGGGAAGGACAAAGAAGACCGCTGACAGATACAGGCTAGGTGGACAAGGGCTAAACCTCGGCAAAGGGAAAGACCTGGGGGAGTTAACGCCAAACGTCTCCAGGCACCAAACAACCAGCTGCGGCAGCAATGGGCGATGGAAACTGATTGCGTTCCGTTCCTAAACAAGGAATCGTTCAAGACACTGTACACCGTGTACGTCAGGCCCATACTAGAATATCGCACCAGTCTGGAACCCCACCTGGTCAAGCACGTAAAGAAACTAGAGAAAGTGCAAAGGTTTGCGACAAGGCTAGTTCCACAACTCAGGGGTCTGTCCTATGAAGAAAGGTTGAGGGAAATAGGACTAACAACACTGTAGGAAAGAAGGGTCAGAGGAGACATGATAACGACATACAAAATACTGCGGAATCGACAAGGTAGACAGGGACAGGATGTTCAGAGAGGAACACAGAAACAAGGGGACACAACTGGAAGCTGAAGACTCAGATGAGTCAAAGGGATGTTAGGAAGCATTTCTTCACCACAAGTAGTCAGGAAGTGGAATAGTCTAGAAAGATATAGTGGAGGCAGGAACCATACATAGTTTTAAGACGAGGTATGATAAAGCTCATGGAGCAGGGAGAGCAGAGACCCAGTAGCGGACAACGAAGAGGCGGGGCCAGGAGCTGAGTATCGACCCCTGCAACCACAATTAGGTGAGTACACACACACACATACACACCCCGGTGGCCTAGTGGGTAAGCTCTTGCTTGACGCACGGAGGGGCCGGGTTCAACCCGGTGGGGCAGAAACATTTCGAAGTGTTTCCTTACATACACATACACACACACACATATATATACAACAGGCCTAGTGTCTAATTGACATGTGCCTAGGACAAAAATGGTAACTAACACACACCCACACACACACAAAGATAATTGAACATGAAAATAAAAATTATATGGAAGGTAAGGAAAATTCAAAATGTTCTTTGAAATTGGAGATTTACCTTTAAATATATAAACTGGACAACCATGAGGTTGAAACTGCAGACTAATGGTCAGTAGAATTTATAAATGTAATTTAGTTTTTATCCATCGACACTTGAAGTGACGAAGGTAAGAAGAGGCGACTCTGGGGGTTAACGCCCCCCCTGGCCCGGTCCACAACCAGACCTCCCGGTGGACCAGGTCCTGATCATCCAGGCTGTTATTGTTGACTACACGCAATCCAAAGTACGAACCACAACCCGCCTGACTGGGCACTGATTTTATGTATCTGTTCAGTTTCCTGAAGAAAGCCACGGGTTTATTGGTAATTCCCTTTATGCATAGTGAGAGGCTGTTGAGCAGTCTTGGGCCCAGGCACTTATTATGTTTCTCTTAGTGTACTCATGGTAACTCTGCTTTCATTGCACCGTCTGCTTAATTTTCTGCTTTTGTAGGTGATTTGTGTGTGCAGATTTGAGACCAGTAACTCTAGGATTTTTGATGTGTAGATTATGACGTACCTCTCTCACCTGCATTCCAGGAAGTACTGGTAAATGGACTTTAAACGTTCCCAGTAATTATGGTCATTCACTGAACTAATATGTGCAGGGAAGGATTTCCTGCCTTGAATGGGACTGTTACTGTACAAGAGTATTCCAGCCTAGAGAGAAGAAATAACTAAAGAGAATCATCACTGGCATGGAATACCTTGTTTTGTAAGTTCTTTTTATCCATCCTGTCATTTTCCTCCCCAAATGTGATAGTGACATCAGTGTGATCCTTGAAGGTGAAATCCTCTGACATTAACATTAGTTTTTCGCCCTATTGTGTGGTTAGAGTTTGTAATATACTCCGTTCTAGCTTTTATTTCCTCAAGTTTTCCATAAAGGAGTAGCTGAACATTTATCACACTGTACAACATACTGTTCCGTGGTCCATTGGAAAACTTGGTTTATATCCGCATAGATAGTTTTCTGAGTCCTCAGTAGATGACACTCATGCATATTATAGTTTCCTCTGCAAAAGTAAACACGGTGTTATGGCTCACTTCTCTGTCTATGTCTGATATGAAGATGAGGAACAGGATGGGGGCGAGTACTGTACATTATGGAACAGAGCTTTTCACTGTGGCAACCACCAACATACTATCGTTACCATTACTCTTTGTGTTTATTCTGTTGGTTAGAAAGTTGAAGATCCATCTGCCCACTTTTCTAGTTTTTCGTTTAGCACTCGTTTTGTGTGCTATTACACCATGATCGCTCTTGTCAAAAACTTTTGCAAAGTTTGTGTGTACTACATTTGCATTCTGTTTGTCCTTCAGTGCGTCCAAGACCACGTCATAGTGGTCCAGTAGTTGTGAGAGGCAGGAGTGACCATCCAAGACTACTCATAGTGGTCCAGTAGTTGTGAGAGGCAGGAGTGACCATCCAAGACCACGTCATAGTGGTCCAGTAGTTGTGAGAGGCAGGAGTGACCATCCAAGACTACTTCATAGTGGTCCAGTAGTTGTGAGAGGCAGGAGGACCATCCAAGACCACGTCATAGTGGTCCAGTAGTTGTGAGAGGCAGGAGTGACCATCCAAGATTACTTCATAGTGGTCCAGTAGTTGTGAGAGGCAGGAGGACTCATCCAAGACCACGTCATAGTGGTCCAGTAGTTGTGAGAGGCAGGAGGACTCATCCAAGACCACGTCATAGTGGTCCAGTAGTTGTGAGAGGCAGGAGTGACCATCCAAGACCACGTCATAGTGGTCCAGTAGTTGTGAGAGGCAGGAGGACCATCCAAGACCACGTCATAGTGGTCCAGTAGTTGTGAGAGGCAGGAGGATCATCCAAGACCACGTCATAGTGGTCCAGTAGTTGTGAGAGGCAGGAGGACCATCCAAGACTACGTCATAGTGGTCCAGTAGTTGTGAGAGGCAGGAGGACTCATCCAAGACCACGTCATAGTGGTCCAGTAGTTGTGAGAGGCAGGAGTGACCATCCAAGACCACGTCATATTGGTCCAGTAGTTGTGAGAGGCAGGAGTGACCATCCAAGACCACGTCATAGTGGTCCAGTAGTTGTGAGAGGCAGGAGTGACTCATCCAAGACCACGTCATAGTGGTCCAGTAGTTGTGAGAGGCAGGAGGACCATCCAAGACCACGTCATAGTGGTCCAGTAGTTGTGAGAGGCAGGAGGACCATCCAAGACCACGTCATAGTGGTCCAGTAGTTGTGAGAGGCAGGAGGACCATCCAAGACCACGTCATAGTGGTCCAAGTAGTTGTGAGAGGCAGGAGGACTCATCCAAGACCACGTCATAGTGGTCCAGTAGTTGTGAGAGGCAGGAGTGACCATCCAAGACTACGTCATAGTGGTCCAGTAGTTGTGAGAGGCAGGAGTGACCATCCAAGACCACGTCATAGTGGTCCAGTAGTTGTGAGAGGCAGGAGTGACCATCCAAGACCACGTCATATTGGTCCAGTAGTTGTGAGAGGCAGGAGGACCATCCAAGACCACGTCATAGTGGTCCAGTAGTTGTGAGAGGCAGGAGTGACCATCCAAGTCCACGTCATAGTGGTCCAGTAGTTGTGAGAGGCAGGAGGACCATCCAAGACCACGTCATAGTGGTCCAGTAGTTGTGAGAGGCAGGAGGACCATCCAAGACCACGTCATAGTGGTCCAGTAGTTGTGAGAGGCAGGAGTGACCTGCTCTAAACCCACGTTACCCTGGGTTGTGCAACTGTTGGGAATCCAAGATGTTGGCGATCATGATTCTTAGAACAGTGGAAAAGTTTTTTTAGCATAAAGTACCAAGATGCATTTGGAAAGTGATCGTGTTCATTTGTAAATAACACCTGCTGTTAAATATGACTTGGGAAGTGCGAGCCACGGTACTGCGAATTTTATTCTTCAAATGTAGAAAAACACTCGTGGACTGCCTGAAGCTACTTATCACATTTCAATACATTTATTCATACGCTCGCTGCAAGCGATTAATACATTTAATGAAAAGAAAAACTAGAGAGAGAGAGAGAGAGAGAGAGAGGGGGTTAGTGTTTCAGAGCAGAAGAACGAAGTTACAGACTCAGGTCACTGTAAAGTGTTTGTCTTTGGGCAAAGAAAACGAGAGAGTGACTTATGTAAGTTATTCAGAAGAAAAGGAGAGAGTGACTTAGAACTGGAAATCAGGTATTCTCGTAGGACGGACCTTCAAGAAGTTGCCTGATTTTATTTCATTCTTTTTCTCTTGCTCCAACTTTTCATATTTATTTTTGCTCATAACTCAAGAAGGTCTCATCTGATTGGCTTCAGAACTGTAACGCTTGTGTGTGGTCAATGGGGAAAGATTCGTGGAACAATTGGCACGCGCGTGCGCCCTATGACCAGTGTTGTTAAACACATTCACAGTAACTTCCCAAACCCTCAGAAGCGGAGCTTCAAACGTTTAATAAAAATGTCGCGTAATTCACTGAGGGAGGATAGTGAAATTCAAGTGTATAGAGCAGATTTGTCTATGTTTTGTAAGATACTGTGGGTTTATTTTATTCCCGTTTAATCGCATTAAATAAATTTCAGTTTGTGTTGTGGATTGCTTCAGTTATTTAATTGTTGACGCAACTTACAGCCAGAATGTGTATGCTTATGGGCACATTTGTGAGGATAATGAAATACACGTTAAAAGTGAAAGTTGGAATGGCTGGAATCCGTGGGACAACCGTGGGACAACCGTGGGACAACCGTGGGACAACCGTGGGACAACCGTGGGACAACCGTGGGACAACCGTGGGACAACCGTGGGACAACCGTGAGACAACCGTGGGACAACCGTGGGACAACCGTGGGACAACCGTGAGACAACCGTGGGACAACCGTGGGACAACCGTGAGACAACCGTGGGACAACCGTGGGACAACCGTGGGACAACCGTGGGACAACCGTGGGACAACCGTGGGACAACCGTGGGACTGCTGGAGAATGACTCTTCTGATGTGATGTAAAAAGTTTAGAAATCCAACAAGTTGAGGAATGAGAGTCACTTGTGCAACATTTTGGAATCTTTATTGAGGAAACGTTGTGGCAGCCAGTGGCTTCTTCAGTCCAGTACAGAGAAGGACGGTGGAAGAGGAGGAGTTTGAGGTAATCAGTCCCTCAGCCTGGAATTGATATGTTCAGTCCATCACTCTTGAGAAATGTAGTCTACATATTGATAGACTGAACACATCGACCTGAAACTCATCCTCATCTCCCACAGTTCTTCGTTGTATTGGACTGAAGAAGCCACTGGCTGCCGAAACATTTCCACAATAAAGATTCCCAAATGTCGCACAAGTGTCTCATTCTTCGACTCATCTGATCGTCTTCAAATTTTCACCACATCAGTTTTTCACCTGAACTGAAGAGTCTTGTTGTTGTTGGGCACCACAAGTGACGCTCTATTCCACTCGGCCACAACTGCCTCAGAAGCTGGGCCGCCTGGTGTGCCAGCCATGTTTCTTTCCCGGCCCGGACACAGTGGCCAATATACCAGTTCTAATTTACCAGCTTTATTGAATTAATAGTGATATTTATATTCAATAAATAAAGAATGCTTCTGCTGATCGGATTCAAAATATTATGATACATCCAATTGGTGCAAATTTGAAATTTTCCTAAAAAATATTAAAATCTTTGGAATCGTTGAAATCGGGTCAGTCACAGGAGAATGCCGGTTCTAATCGGCGTCACTCACTGTTGGCGGGTTGTAGTGACAGGAAGCTTAGCATTCACTCTGAGTTTTGTAAATTTCGACTTGAAAATTTTATAATAATTTTTTTTTTCTCATTTATTAATTAGAGAATAAATCTTCTGATTTGCATCAAACTCTAAACACTGGTGTGTCTTAACTCTAATTACTTTCGTAGTGATTCAGGGCTGTCTGAATCATTATAAACGAATTTAATAAAATTATAAACGAATTTAATAAAATTATAAACGAATTTATTAAAATTGTATCTCCTAAAACAATAGAAATTAAGTATTTTTATTATAGACTGCATAGGATTTAAAATGGAATAAAATTAAAAACAAATGAAAACTAGTAAGGTCTTTCTCAAGCTCACTAACAAAAACATTTGTCCAACCCATCTTCATTGCTACCTTTTGGTCGGTGACTCAAAGGCAAAATATATGGACGTTGCCTCTTCTGTAACAGAGATAAGACGGTAAGAGGGAAGGTGTGTTTCCCTTGTGTTGGTGACATAGTCGACAGGTTGGATAATGATGATGAATTAGACACATATGCAACATTTGAGTGTATCTTGTAGACGTTTCGCCATCCAGTGGCTTAATTAATACAATACATAGATATAATAGAAATATATACAGAAAACAGTGGAAGGTGAGGTAATCAATAAAGATAACCAGATGCTGCACATGTGTCTAATTCATCATCTTACGGTATTTAATACCAGTGATAATATTGTTAGTTGATGGAAACGATATTGGGAAGGGCAGGAGACAGGAGCTACTAGATAAGTACAGGAGCTACTAGATAAGTACAGGAGCTACTAGATAAGTACAGGAGCTACTAGATAAGTACAGGAGCTACTAGATAAGTACAGGAGCTACTAGATAAGTACAGGAGCTACTAGATAAGTACAGGAGCTACTAGATAAGTACAGGAGCTACTAGATAAGTACAGGAGCTACTAGATAAGTACAGGATAGCCAAAGATCTAATTAGGTCTAAGGGAGGGGTAACGATCATTTGTAGCATTTTGCCTGGAAGAGGAATGGGCTAATGAATGGATGTTTAGGGCAATTGCTGACTAGAAAGTACTACAAAGAACTTGCAGTCACATTCATTTACAACTGAGACAGTTTCTATGAAACGTGATATGTCTATAATGGATGAGGTACATTTCTCTGAGTCAGGGGTGGTAGCGTTAGCCAACACTGTAGAGGGCACCGTTACTGAGTTGTCTAGGAATTTAAACTGATAGAAAATATAATTGGGGTGTGTTGGAAACACATAGGTTGCAGCACGAGGGATGAAAGTAGCAAAAATTGCCAGGACACCTCAAGGATATGCTCAAAAGGCATTCTTCATCGTTTAATTACTAATGAAAGATATGGAATTGGTCAACAAAAAAATAGAGACAGTATAGGACAGCGAGTAACTAACTTCCTTAAGGTTTACTGTGTTAACGGTAGGAGCGTAAAAAAATTAAATGGATTAGCATAGATATTACTGGTGAAACAGGGACCTGATTCAAGAATGAGACACTTGTGGATCATTTGCGAAGTTTTATTGCAGGAACGTTTTGACAACCAGTGGCTTCTTCAGTTCATTACAGAAAAGAATGTTGGAAGATGAGTTCAGTACATCAGTCTTGAGAAAAGTACAGCATATGTGCAGAGAAGTGACTTACATTCTGCAGACAGGCGAGTTGGAGCAGGAGGAGGGGAAGTCACCTGTGGTAAAACCCACTACTGTAAGTAGGTCATGCTTATAGGTTCGGCAAGACTTGACACCCTGTATCCAGATGTTGTTGTCTCTGACACATGTGATGTAAATGACTTAGAAAACAGTCTGTTTTCAAAACCATTTACATTAGACCTGGTTCAACCTGAGAGAGAGAGATGCTTTTTGAATACCATATTCAAAGTTATAAATTATTCCACACCGATAGGGTCAATAGGTGGGCTGGAGGAGTGGCGATGTATATATAAAATAATTTAAACTGTTGCATTAGACAATATATAATAATGGATGCGATGGACATTGAATCTGTTTGGATACAATTTCTCGGTGATCGAGAAAAATTAATCTTGAGTGTGATTTACAGGTGAAGTCTTGTGGGCGTGTACACCTGTTCATAAACGAGTCAGCACAATATTTAACTAGCAGTGTAGGGACAAAGCATAAAACAGAAGAGAATAAATATTTAGTCTATGTATCCATCACGAGTAATTTACATCATATACAGGGAGTATTTACAACAAGGAAATTGCAAGCAAGAGACACTCTGAAAACTGTCTTCGACGAGAGTAGAAGGAAGCCTACTGTTCTGTTCCACAAGTGCAAGTCGTCCATCACAGAATTGGCTGGCTTTCTCATGATTGGCTGATGAACCAGCACTTAACATATCAGTTGGGCCCAGACTGCAATACTCTTAAATGATGGCTTATTGGTCGAGAGGGCATACCTATATGGGAATGAGGAGAACATCGAATAAATTGTAACGTACTCTTTGCATGTCACACACCCCACCCCTAATGGGCTCTAATAGCCGTGGCTAGGCATCCATCAATGGGTAGAGTGCCACCATGGCAAAAAAACATAATAACTAATGGGGCTGCCATTCCTCTCAACCATCCAACCCAACAGGCAGTTCGCAACGCTGAGGGAATTTAATGTCAAGCCCTAACCCTAGAGTGAGACAGCAGACAGTAGGGCTAGCGTAAACCCAAGACATTTGTGAACAGGAGCAATGAGTCTCCTTCACCCAAAAAAAAAAAATATGACCTTATTTTTCACTTAAATGATTTACCATTTGACCATTTTGACCTGGAGAGAGAGTCCGCGATAACGTTATCCTCCCCCGCGCTGTGCCTGGTGGAAAAATTGCAGGATTGCAGGAACACAGCTCAGCGCATGGAGCGGAGGTAGGTCAATGGGTTGTGGTCGCTGAGTATTTGTTCCATGTGTTGCGACGAGGATACAAATACATCAAAATGTTCAAGAACAAGGACCAGCACCTGGGCCTCCTTTTCGATGATGGAATAGGCTCGCTAATAGAACTTTAACTTGGTCGAGAAATAGGCAGTTGGATGAAGGACTCACAAGTGGCTTGAAGTAACACTGCTCCCACTCCAGCCTCATAGGCATCAATCTGTAAGAAAAATGACTTTGTATAATCTGGACCAGCGAATAAGTGACTCTTCTTTTTTAGAAGGCCTCTTGACAACTAGAGGACCAAGAGAGTACATATTTATTACTGATAAGAGAGGTTAGGGGTGCCACAATGTTTGGAAAGTTCTTGCAGAACTTCCTATAAAACCCTATCATTCCCAGAAATCGTTGAAGGTATTTTTTATCTTCGGGAAAGGGATACTTTGAATGGCCATAATTTTGGCAAACTTTCGTGTCACTTTACTACTGCCTACTTCATGGCCTAAGAAAGTTATGGTAGACTGGCCAAAAGATGACTTACAGTTAACTTGTCTGTCCTGAACCTGTCAGAGAGACCTCTGAGATGGGACACATGTTGGTTCCATGTACCAGAAACCACAACTATATCGTCCAGGTAGGTCACTGTGCCTTCAAGTTCTTTAATGGCCTGATGGATCAGCTTTTGGAACGAGGCAGGCGAATTCATCAATTCAAAGGTGGGTCGTAATATACTGATAGTGACTTCCTGGAATTACGAAGGCAGAAATTTCCTTAGCTTTATCCTTTAAAGGTACTTGGTAGTATCTTTTAAGGAGATTTAATTAAGAAGCAAACTTGGCTTTACAACAAAATCCACTATGGCGTCCATACGAGGAAGAGGGTAATCATCTGGTACTGTGACCTCATTCACATTGCAGTAATCTGTATACATCCGAAATCCCCCATCAAGGTTTTCAACTAAGATGGACGGCGAGGCCCACGGGCTAGAATACTCTTCCACTAATCCATGTTCTAGTAGAAACATTACTTCCTTTTGAAGTAGTTTCTGCTTCTCAGGTTTAGCTTTGTAAGGAGAGAGTTTAATAAGTTTAGCGGCTCCCACGTCCACATCAAGATGACAAAGGCTTAACATTTTTGGAACATCAGAAAAAATGTCGTGATAAGTTTGCAGAAGGGTTGAGAGAGTTGTTGTTTGGTCTTCTGCAAGTCCCGACATAATAGCTTTATTTGAATTTCCGGAACTGTGCACAAGAAATCAGGATCGTTAACATGGTCTGGGACAGAGGACAAGGTCATTATTGGGACCTAAGATGGTTCAAAGAACTTTTTAATTTTTGTTGATGTGGTAGACCTTACCCAAGTTAGGTTCATATAGAGTGCCTGTCGCATAATTTAGGTCAGAATTCCTCTTTATCACCTGATAGGGCCCGTAACCAGGCACAGGTTCCTGGATCAACACTTTTTCTCCTGGGTCAAAGGAGCGAAATTGAGACGTTTTGTCATAAATGTTTCATGTTGTCCTGAACTGTTTTTGGGTTGGCCTAAGTCAGCTGTCTTGCCAAGTGCAGTCTTGATTTCGGGTCGTAGGGCGTTCTGAAGCTCTCTTCTCCCAATCATTCTTCCTTAACCATATATAGTAAACCTCTCACATTTTGCCCTAAAATCAGCTCCAATTATACAGAATTATACAGTGAACATTACAGATGTAGTGGAGGAGTCTCCTTCTTCTGGGAAAAGTAGATAGAATCCAGGACGGGGTGGCCCTGAACGGGGTGGCCCTGGACGGGGTGGCCCTGGTTTGGACACTGAGGATTATAGTGCAGTCCTAGAAACTGCAAAAATTGAGAACACACCTACCAACAATTCTATCCAACCAAAAGTGAAATTGTGAAAATTTTATGTTTGGGGCATCTGTAAGCATGGAATATCAGAAAAACAAATGGGACATGCAACTTTGAGCATCCCAAAAAATGTAGTGACCTCCTGTCTAAAGGAGTGTGTCGGTCTCCCTCCTGTAATTTCTTTCACCCAAAAATGTGGCACTCTTCGGTCCTCCAAAAGCAGTGCTACGACACCAGCTGCCCAGCATACCATCTAAAAGGGACCAGGAGGTACAGACCTCACAAGACAAACAAGCCCTACTCCAGGTGATTTTTTAGTGGCAGGAAACGGAAAAAGAAAATGGAAGGAAATAACAAAAATAGTCCACCACCTTGTAGCCTTGTTCGACTGGAGGCACAGCCAGTGGTCCCCCATGGCCCTCCAGAACTTCAACTACTGATGCCAATAACAAAATCCCCCCAACAAACAGAATACTACCTCGTTTTTATTTGCTAATATACAGGGCCTTAAGCCATCCACCAACAGCAAAATACCTTTTATCAGTGTACTTCTAGAGGAGTCAAATGCGATATTTGTAGCTTTCACAGAGACACACACAAAAGATCACTTTGACAACCTTTTTAGATGCGACAGAAAGTACAAGCAACAAGGGGAGGATTGGCCTGTATGTCAGAGTCGCTCATCTGCACAGAGATACTGAACACCACAAATGATGTAGTTGAAGTTCTAACAACAAAGATCGAGAACCAAAACCTAGTCATCGTGGTTGTATATAAACCACCAGATGCAACCTCCTAACAGTTCAAGGAACAGCTACTGAAAATTGATTGCTGTCTGGAAAGCCTTCCAGCTCCATCCGCAAACATCTTACTGCTTGGTGATTTCACCCTAAGGCATACAAAATGGAAGAATGTAGCAAATAATGTTATAGCAGAAACAATCCCTGGAGGCAGCGCAGATGAAAGGTCACACACACATGAGCTACTAAATCTCTGCGATAAACACACCTTAAGTCAGCAGATAGTGGAGCCAACAAGACTAGAAAACACACTTGACCTTATCTTCACAAATAATGAGGACCTGGTAAGAGACATAACAATATATAAAACAACTAATTCCGATCACAATCTAATCGAAGTTCAGACTTTCATGCACAGGGATCCTGATCAACAAAATGCACGTAGCTGTGAAGGTGTCTTCACCAAATACATCTGCAACAACAAGAACATCAACTGGGACCAGGTGAACCATGTCTTAAATGAAACATGTTGCGAAGATATCTTAAATAACATTGATCCAAACCAGTGACTTGAATGGATCAACTTCCTAGCAGCTGAAGTATGTTCAATTCATATTCCCCTAAGAAAGAAGAAGAGCAGGAGTAAACTGGAGAGAGAAAGACGCTCCCTCTACAGAAGACGTCGAAGAATCACTGAACTCCTCAAGAACGCTAGATTATCTGATACGCGGAAGGAAGTGCTGACCAGGGAAGTGAAAAGTATCGAACTTAAGCTAAAGGACTCTTACAGGACCCAGGAGAGACAGGAGGAGCTTAAAGAGATTAGTGAAATTGAAAGAAATTCGAAAAATTTATTTTCATATGTCAAAAACAAGGCAAATACCACATCTAGTATCGGGCCCTTGCTCAGACAAGATGGGACTTACACAGATGACAACAAGGAAATGAGTGATATACTGAAATCCCAGTACAAGTCTGTGTTTAGTGAGCCACTAATCAGTCTGAAGATCGACAGTCCAAATGATTTCTTCATGAATGAGCCTCAAAACTCCATCAATGTATGCCAGATTTCCGACATTACCCAAACTCCAATAGACTTTGAGAAAGCCATTGACAACATGCCTATGCACTCAGCCCCAGGTCCAAACTCGTGGAACTCTGTGTTCATTAAGAACTGCAAGAAACCCCTTTCACCTGCCCTAAGTATACTATGGAGGAGCTTACACATGGATGAAATTCCATAGTCACTTAAAACAACGGATATAGCCCCACTCCATAAAGGTGGCAGCAAAGCATTAGCTAAGAACTATAGACCAATAGCTCTAACGTCCCACATCATAAAAATCTTTGAGAGAGTGCTAAGAAGCACGATTGCAAAGCACTTGGATTCCCAAAAACTGCATAATTCAGGGCAACATAGGTTCAGAGCAGGTCGCTCCTGCCTCTCGCAACTACTGGATCACTATGATATAGTCTTGGATGCACTGGAAGAAAAACAGAATGCAGATGTAATATACAAAGACTTTGCAAAAGCCTTTGACAAGTGCGATCATGGTGTAATAGCGCACAAAATACGTGCTAAAGGAATAACTGGCAAAGTGGGAAGATGGATCTTCAACTTCCTAACCAATCGAACACAAAGAATAGTGGTCAACAGAGTTAAATCAGAAGCTGCCATAGTGAAAAGCTCTGTTCCACAAGGCACAGTACTCGCCACCATCCTGTTCCTCATCCTCATATCAGACATAGACAGAGATAAAATCCACAGCACCGTGTCGTCCTTTGCAGACGATACTAGGATCTGTATGAGACTGTCATCTATTGAGGACACGGTTAACCTCCAAGAAGATATAAACCAAGTTTTCCAATGGGCAATGGAAAACAATATGATGGTGAATGAAGACAAATTCCAACTACTCCGTTATGGAAAACTGGAGGAGATAATAACTAGAATTGAGTATACTACAAACTCTGATCATACAATAGAGCGGAAAAATAATGTGAGGGACCTGGGAGTGGTAATGTCTGAAGATCTCACTTTCAAGGATCACAACAGTGCCACGATCACAACTGCAAAAGAAAATGATAGGAATGATAATGAGAACTTTCAAAACAAGAGATCCTAAGCCAATGATGATCCTTTTCAATTCACTTGTTCTCTCTAGGCTGGAATACTGCTGTACATTAACATCTCCGTTCAAAGCAGGTGAAATTGCAGATCTAGATAGTGTACAGAGAACCTTTACTTCACATATATGTTCTATCAAACACCTCAACTACTGGAACCCTTGGAAGCACTTGACTTGTACTCGCTGGAACGCAGGAGAGAGAGATATGTCATAATCTACACTTGGAAAATCCTAGAAGGATGGTCCGAATCTGCACACAGAAATCACTCCCTACGAAAGTAAAAGACTGGGCAAGCTATGCAAAATACCCCTAATGAAAAGTAGGGCGCCATTGGTACACTAAGAGAAACACCATAAGTGTCCCGGGCCCAAGACTGTTCAACAGCCTCCCACCAGGCATAAGGGAAATTACTAATAGATCCTGGCTGCCTTCAAGAGGAGCTCAAATGTAACATTTTTTTATGACTGTTCTAACGAATTTATATCCATTGTGTAGTATGGAGATCAGAACTGAGCTGCGTAATCTAAGTGAGTCTTACTAATGATGTGTAGAACCGTAGTATAACTTCTGGACTCCTTTTGTTTATACTTCTTGATATAAATCCCAGTAATCTGTTTACCTTATTACGTACGCTTAGGTACTGCTGTCTTGGTTTCAGGTTGTTGCTTACCATAACTCTCAAATCCTTTCCGCATTATGTATGGCCAAGTTCTATATTATTTAATTTATAATTACTAGGGTTATTTTATATTCTCTAACTTCGGGACTTTTCACTTATCTACATAAAATTGCATCTACCACTTTTCTGGCCACGACTTGAGCTTGTCTAATTTCTCTTGATCTATTTTGATAATTTTGGGATATCAACGTTTATTTTATAACTTAAGAATACATATATAATCTGATTTGCTTCACATTTTAAATGCATTTCAAACTTATGCAGAACTCAGTACTATTCAAATTCTAGCACTGACGTAGAGGGGACTGGGGTTGTACAATAATAATAATAATAATAATAAAAATAATAATAACAATAATAATAATAATAATAATAATAATAATAATAATAATAATAATAATAATAATAATAATAATAATAATAATAATAATAATAATAATAATAATAATAATAATAATAATAATAATAATAATAATGTTGTCCCTGAAGGAGTAAATGCAAGTAAACTTAATCTGCGTGTGTCTTTGAGAGTAGCTGTAAGGGCAGGTTCATCGTGTAAAGATTAGGCCCTAAGTGGCCTAATCTTTACACGATGCGACTGTATCGTGGAAGAGAGCGAGAAGGCGATGATTCGTTGGGAGGTACAAGTTACCTGCCCAACGAGGCCTGCAGAAAGACTTGTGGTAGAGAGACCTTCAGCTACTTGCACTTAGCGAGTACAGTAGAAGAATATGCCAAAACTTCTATCTTTGTAAACAGGTAAAAATAGGAGGCCCAGTCTCAGGGTATCACAGCATGTAAGTAATTAGGGGATACTGAATAATAACCAATGCAGCACAGGCGTCTCTTAGATAGTCTACCAGTGTTACATAAAACATGGCAAGAAAAAAATAGATACAGGAATAGGAGGCCAACAAACCCAAGCGGCGACTTTCTCAAAGCTGGAATGGGAAAGAGAAGCCAAAAATAACAATATTCAAATTACTCCAATTCCAGGAGATGACTTGTATATAAATAGAGACCCACTGGAAGAAGCACGTGTAACCGGAACAGCAATTCCCACAGCCTCCAGTCCAAGTACTGTGTTGGCTGCAGATCTTTAAACAGACTCTATCAGTCTTGGCAACAGACTCTGCCACAGACTTCATTTGCAGATTTAGTAACGGGAGTCTGGTACGATCAAAATAATCGAAATAGTCGCCAGCCCGGAGACAAAAAAAGAGTTCATAAAAATACCAAGTGTGTCAGCACTATGTCACTAGGAATATGTAAATCTAGACCAACTGGAAAAAGAAATGGTAAGTGTCAAATTGCCCGGCGTTCCATGTGAAGGGAACGATGCACATGAACATAAAACTGAACATAGTAATTGCAACCATACAGACAGCTATGATCTGTTGTGACAGGAAGCGAAAAAGAATTGCAAGAAATGGTAAGAAAATACTACCACCTGGGAAACATCTTCGACTGGAAACGAAACCACTGGAAAAGTAAACCAGCGGCGGTCTCATCAGAGCCACAGATATTGAAACCAAAGACAAAGCCCCTAGCTCAGCAACAAACAACATGACATCATTTGTTAATGAAAACATTAATGGTCTCAAAACCTAACATAAACAAAATCCCGTTCATCAACGGTCTCCTCACTGAGTCGAATGCAATGTTTGCAACCTTACGGAAACCCACGTAAAGGCTACTTTGATAATGAAGTATGGATTATCGGGTACAATCTACTCAGATGTGACTGGAAAACAAACAACAAGGGCAACAAGGGGCATTGGTCTGAATATTAGAGTCGCTCATAGGCACCTAGTTAGTCAAAATCAGATATGATGTGGTCGCTAATATATATATATATATATATATATATATATATATATATATATATATATATATATATATATATATATATATTATTAACACATCGGCCGATTCCCACCAAGGCAGGGTGGCCGAAAAAGAAAACTTTCATCATCATTCACTCCATCACTGTCTTGCCAGAAGGGTGCTTTACACTACAGTTATAAAACTGCAACATTAACACCCCTCCTTCAGAGTGCCGGCACTGTACTTCCCATCTCCAGAACTCAAGTCCGGCCTGCCGGTTTCCCTGAATCCCTTCATAAATGTTACTTTGCTCACACTCCAACAGCACGTCAAGTATTAAAACCATATGCCTCCATTCACTCCTATCAAATACGCTCACACATGCTTGCTGGAAGTCCAAGCCCTCGCACACAAAACTTCCTTTACCCTCCCTCCAACCTTTCCTAGGCCGACCCCTACCCCGCCTTCCCTCCACTACAGATTTATACACTCTCGAAGTCACTCTGTCTCGTTCCATTCTCTACATGTCCAAACCACCTCAACAACCCTCCTCAGCTCTCTGACAAACGTTTTGGTAATCCCGCACCTCCTCCTAATTTCCAAACTCCGAATTCTCTGCATTATATTCACACCACACATTGACCTCAGACATGACATCTCCACTGCCTCCAGCCTTCTCCTCGTTGCAACATTCATCACCCATGCTTCACACCCATATAAGAGCGTTGGTATAACTATACTCTCACATTCCCTTTACTTCCATGGACAAGGTTCTTTGTCTCCACAGACTCCGAAGTGCTCCACTCACCCTTTTCCCCTCATCAATTCTATGATTCACCTCATCCTTCATAGACCCATCTGCCGACATGTCCACTCCCAAATATCTGAATACATTCACCTCCTCCATACTCTCTCCTCCAATCTGATATCCAATCTTTCATCACCTATTCTTTTTGTTATCCTCATCACCTTACTCTTTCCTATATTCACTTTCAATTTTCTTCGTTTACATAGGTAGTAGGTTGGTAGACAGCAACCACCCAGGGAGGTACTACCGTCCTGCCAGGTGACTGTGAAACAGAAACCTGAAACTGTTTTACATGATGGTAGGATTGCTGGTGTCTTTTTCTGTCTCATAAACACGCTGGATAACAGGTATATCTAGCTACTTCTACTTACACTTTAGGTCACACTCACACTGGCATACACATGCATATATATACATACACACATCTAGGTTTTTCTTCTTTTCTTAATAGCTCTTGTTCTTTTTATTTTCTCTATTGTCCATGGGGAAGTGGAAAGAATCTTTCCTCCGTAAGCCATGCGTGTCGTATGAGGCGAGTAAGATGCCGGGAGCAAGGGCTAGTAACCCCTTCTCCTGTACAAATCTACTAAAAACGAGAAGAAGAAAACTTATAAAATTGGGTTGTCTGAATGTGCGTGGATGTAAAGTGGATGATAAGAAAGAGATGATTGTCGATGTTATGAATGAAAAGAAGTTGGATGTCCTGGCCCTAAGCGAAACAAAGCTGAAGGGGGTAGGCGAGTTTCAGTGGGAGAAATAAATGGATTAAGTCAGGAGTATCTGAGAGATTAGAGCTAAGGAAGGGTAGCAATAATGTTGAAGGATCAGTTATGGAAGGAAAAGAGGGAATATAAATGTGTAAATTCAAGGATTATGTGGATTAAAATAAGGGTCGGATGCGAAAAGTGGGTCATAATAAGCGTGTATGCACCTGGAGAAGAGAGGAGTGTAGAGGAGAGAGAGAGATTTTGGGAGATGTTAAGCGAATGTATAGGAACTTTTGAACCAAATGAGAGAGTAATTGTGTAGGGGACCTAAATGCTAAAGTGGAGAAACATGCAGAGAGGGTGTAGTAGGTAAGATTGGGGTGCCAGGTGTAAATGATAATGGGAGCCCTTTTGATTGAACTTTGTATAGAAAGGGGTTTAGTTATAGGTAATACATATTTTAAGAAAAGAGGATAAATAAGTATACAAGATATGATGTAGGGCGTAATGACAGTAGTTTGTTGGACTATGTATTGGTAGATAAAAGACTGTTGAGTAGACTTCAGGATGTACATGTTTATAGAGGGGCTACAGATATATCAGATCACTTTTTAGTTATAGCTACAGTGGGAGTAAAAGGTAGATGGGATACAAGGAAAATAGAATCAGTAAGTAAAAGAGAGGTGAAGGTTTATAAACTAAAAGAGGAGGCAGTTAGGTAAGATATAAACAACTATTGGAGGATAGATGGGCTAGTGAGAGGTAGGCAATGGGGTCGAAAATGTATGGGGTAGATTTAAAAATGTAGTGTTAGAGTGTTCAGCAGAAGTTTGTGGTTACAGGCGAGTGGGTGGAGGGAAGAGGAGCGATTGGTGGAATGTTGATGTAAAGAGAGTAGTAAGGGAGAAAAAGTTAGCATATGAGAGGTTTTTACAAAGTAGAAGGATGCAAGGAGGGAAGAGTATATGGAGAGAAAAAGAGAGGTTAAAAGAGTGGTGAAGCAATGTAAAAGAG
This sequence comes from Cherax destructor, assembly GCA_009830355.1. Taxonomy (NCBI): domain Eukaryota; kingdom Metazoa; phylum Arthropoda; class Malacostraca; order Decapoda; family Parastacidae; genus Cherax; species Cherax destructor. The sequence continues at coordinate 21,072 of WNWK01009512.1, forward strand.
AGCAGATGAGAGATGGGTGAGATGTTATCAGCAAATTTTGTTGAAAATAAGAAAATGTTTTGGAATGAGATTAATAAGTTGAGGAAGCCTAGAGAACAAATGGATTTGACAGTTAAAAATAGGAGAGGAGAGTTATTAAATGGAGAGTTAGAGGTATCGGGAAGATGGAGAGAATATTTTGAGGATTTGTTAAATGTTGATGAAGACAGGGAAGCTGTGATTTCGTGTGTAGGGCAAGGAGGAATAACATCTTGTAGGAGTGTGGAAGAGCCAGTGTGGTGTAGGGGAAGTTCGTGAGGCAGTGGGTAGAATGAAAGGGGTAAGGCAGCTGGGATTGATGGGATAAAGATAGAAATGTTAAAAGCAGGTGGGGATATAATTTGGAGTGGTTTGCTATTATTTAATAAATGTATGGAAGAGGGTAAGGTACCTAAGGATTGGCAGAGAGCGTGTATTGTTCCTTTGTATAAAGGCAAAGGGGACAAAAGAGAGTACAAAAATTATAGGGAATAAGTCTGTTGAGTGTACCTGGTAAAGTGTATGGTAGAGTTATTATTGAAAGAATTAAGAGTAAAACAGAAAGCAGGATAGCAGATGAACAAGGGGGCTTTAGGAAAGGTAGGGGTGTGTTGACCAAGTGTTTACAGTGAAACATATAGGTGAACAGTATTTGGATAAGGGTAAAGATGTTTTTGTGGCATTTATGGATTTGGAAAGGCGTATGATAGGGTAGATAGGGGGCAATGTGGCGGATGTTGCAGGTGTATGGAATAGGGGGAAGGTTACTGAAAGCAGTGAAGAGTTTTTATGAGGATAGTGAGGCTCAGGTTAGAGTGTGTAGGAGGGAAGGGACTATTTCCAGTAAAAGTGGGCCTTTGACAAGGATGTGTGATGTCACCGTGGTTGTTCAATATATTTATAGATGGGGTTGTAAGAGAAGTGAATGCGAGGGTCTTGGCAAGAGGTGTTGGGCTAAAAGATAAAGAAGCAAATACAAAGTGGGAGTTGTCACAGTTGCTTTTTTCTGATGACACTGTGCTTTTGGGAGATTCTGAAGAGAAGCTGCAGAGGTTGGTGGATGAATTTGGTAGGGTGTGTAAAAGAAGAAAATTGAGGAATATATATATATATATATATATATATATATATATATATATATATATATATATATATATATATATATATATATATATATAGGATATGGTCCACCTCTGGTGTACATTGTGGGACCCATAGCCTCGGAGAAGTGGATAAAAAGGTTTCAAGGAAGAATATTTGAATATTCCACTTCCCCTACCACCCCATCTTTTAATTGTGTATAAACTTTATTTCAAGACAAAATACATTGACAAAATACATTGACAAGAATACAATAGGGAGTAAAATAACATAGATGACAACTCAGAGCTACATGTCAAATACTTCGTCCAGCTCCCCGGCAGTGGCCCGCATGCCCAGAATGCTGCAGGCATTTCCCCTCTGGATCGCAACACTGATTCTTTGAAAGAGGAAGCTGGTCGCCCTGTGGTCCTTGGTTTCTATGATGAGTTTTTCATCCAGCTCTTTGATTATTATTATTATTATTATAATCAAATAGAAGCGCTAAACCAAAGGGGTTATACAGCGCTGCAGGTTATTGTAGGATGCAGGGAGAATGGGTTGTAAGAGGGAGATGGACGATTAGTAGGGTATGGAGTGCAAGATGACGGAGGATAGTGCATGGGTGGAGGGTAGCAAGAGATCGAGGTAGAAGGGACTGAGGGAGGTGCTAGAGGTATAATCTTCAGAGTTTGTGTAGTAAGTCAGTTTCTGTCAAAAAGTCAATGAGAGAGTCAGGATTAAAGGAGGGTCCATCTGCAAGAAGGGAAGGTAAAGAAAGGGCCGCAGAGCGAAGACGTCGTTGGAGGTAAATTCTGCGTGCTCGTTGATAGAGTGGGCAGTCCAACAGAATATGTCGAACAGACACTGGAACCTGACAATGCTCACAGAGAGGGACAGGGAGCCTCTCCATGAGATACCCGTGAGTAAGACGAGTGTGGCCGATGCGAAGACGGGAGAGTGTAGTCTCCCAACCTCGACATTGGTGACAAGAAGGCCAGAAACCTATAACCGGTTAAATAGAATGAAGTTTGTTATTCAGCAGGTCAGACCAGCGTTGTTGCCAACGGGTGCGAAGGTGGGTAGCAATGACCGCAAAATAGTCCGTGAAAGGAACACCTCTATATGAAACTGGAAGGTCATGTACTGCTGACCGCGCAGCAGTGTCTGCCTGTTCATTGCCCTGTCCGTCAACATGACCAGGGACCCAACAAAAAACAATATCTTTATGCTTGCTAAAGATACGGCGTAACCAAAGTTGGATACGAAGAACTAGGGGGTGAGGTGTATCAATTTTACGGATAGCCTGTAAAGCACTAAGGGAGTCTGAAACGACCACAAATGGTGACTCAGGCATAGATGCAATACGGATAAGTGCCACAAGAATGGCATACAATTCAGCCGTAAATATGCTAGCCGAGGGTAATAGATGCCCTCGTACAACGCTCTCCGGAAACACTGCTGCGAATCCCAGTTCTTTGAGAAACTTTGGAGCACACTTGCCCCATGCTCCAAGGGTCTCCGACACTATTGGGATGAAGTTATAGCAAGGGAAAAGGCCTTCATATTTGCGGGTCTTCTGTCTCCCTGAGGCTGGCAGCTCCACCCCCTTCAGCTACGGAGTATGGCAAGTAGGTGTCTGCCATTGTGGCAGCACAGGTGTAGTCCCAAGCAATCTGCTTACCATCCTTCCAGGGTAGCATAGTGGCTCCATCAAGACGCTTTTGACTTCCATCAGTCCTCTGATGAAGGCAATCACTGTATAAAGGTGACCCTTAATAACAATGAGCACTGTAGCGAGGCATCACCAGCACACCTCACACTGAATTACTATAGTGTATTTATTTTATAAAATAATGTTCGGTGCTGTATTGAACGATTCTAACTTTTTCTGACAATTCACAACTAAATTTTTTTTTTTGGTTACTAATGTTTCCCATATTGAAAAATATTGATATTACAGCCCACCACGCTTTAATACAAATACTCGTGAGTATTATAAAAATACAAGTAAAGTGCTGAATTATGGTGTTTGCGAGGGAAAATGATCGCAGTTTTTGGTGAAATTCCCGAAAAATTGAAAGCTTTTGTGTAATGGAAACGTCATCAAAAGCGATCATATTATTTCAGAATGTAATTAACTGTAATGAAAATAACTTTCATTTATTACAGCTGCAAGGAGAGCGAGTTGAATATCGTTCTATCTCTATCTGTCTACTGCATCTGCTCATCCATCTATCTATTTTCTCCTATCTCTCTCTCTCTCTCTCTTTCTCTATATATTCATGGGAACAGAACACCACCAATGAGAATTTTGCTGGTTCTCCCATACAATCTGTTCTTACCCTGAAGAGATTTAACATACATTCATGGGCAGTTAAGAGAATACTGATCAAGAATTCACCAAAAAACTTAGTGGGAGGTGTGTAAAAAGTGGCTTGTAGCGGGTGCAAGGCCATAATTAACCACGTAGAACAAATTATAGATCTTAACGCATCAATATTAGAGAGAAACGTCTTAGGCGATTATACAACAGGGTAACCTTTCATTATACAGCAATAGCTTAGGCTTGTACAAACTTGATTCATTCTTTGTTGAGGCCATTTTACATAATCTTATACCTTGTAATTCCAGGAATGCTCTGGATTGCCGGAGAATAAGGAGAGCAGTCGTAGAGCCAGAAATAAATATACATAAATCAGAAGGGAGGCCCAAAGACAGTACGAGAATGACATAGCAGCGAAACCAAATCTGACCCAAAGCTGCTGTACAGCCACATCAGGAGAACAACAGTCAAGGACCAGGTGATCAGGCTGAGGAAGGTAGGAGGGGAGGTCACAAGAAATGACCGTGAAGTGTGTGAGGAGCTCAACATGAGATTCAAAGTGATGTTCACAGAGGAAATAGAAGGGCCTCCAGAAAGGAGGAAAGGTAGGGTACACCATCAGGTGCTGGATACAATACACACAACTGAGGAGGAAGTGAAGAGGCTACTAAGCGAGCTAGATACCTCAAAGGCGATGGGGCCGGATAACATCTCTCCATGGGTACTGTGAGAGGGAGCAGAGGAGCTATGTGTACCCCTAACAACAATATTCAACACATCTAACGAAACAGGGCAACTACCTGAGGTATGGAAGACATCAAATGTAGTTCCAATTTTTAAAAAAGGAGACAGGAACGTAGCACTAAACTACAGACCAGTGTCTCTGACATGTATAGCATGCAAAGTCATGGAGAAGATTATCAGGAGAAGAGTGGTGGAGCACCTAGAAAGGAATGAGCTTATCAACGACGGCCAACACGGTTTCAGTGACGGGAAATCCTGTGTCACAAACATACTGGAGTTCTACGAAAGGGTGACAGCACCTAGCCAAGCACGTGAAGAAGCTCGAGAAAGTGCAAAGGTTTGCAACAAGACTAGTCCCGGAGCTAAGGGGTATGTCCTACGAGGGAGGTTAAGGGAAATCGACCTGACGACACTGGAGGACAGGAGAGATAGGGAGACATGATAACAACATATAAGATACTGAGAGGAATTGACAAAGTGGACAGAGACAGAATGTTCCAGAGATGGGACACAACAACAAGGGGACACAGATGGAAGTTGAAGACTCAGATGAATCACAGAGATGTTAGGAAGTATTTCTTCAGTCACAGAGTTGTCGGGAAGTGGAATAGTTTATGAAGCGATGTAGTGGAGGCAGGCTCTATACATAGCTTTAAGCAGAGGTATGATAAAGCTCATGGCGCAGGGAGAGTGACCCAGTAGCGGCCAGTGAAGAGGCGGGGCCAGGAGCTTTGACTCGACCCCTGCAACCACAACTAGGTGAGTACAACTAGGTGAGTACACACACACACACACACACACACACACACACACGCACACACACACACACACACACACATACACACACATACCGGCGGGGCCGAAACATTTCGAAGTGTTTCGTTACACACACACACATACATACAACAGGCCTAGTGTCTAATCGACATGTGCCTAGGAAAAAATGGTAACTAACTAACACACGCACACACACGCACACAGGAGAGATAAGGTGGATATAATAAAGACATAAAATACTGAGAGGAACTGACAAGGTGGACAGAGACAGAATGTTCCAGAGAGGGGACACAGCAACAAGGGGTCACAGTTGAAGACTCAGATGAACCACAAGGATGTTAGGAAGTATTTCTTCAGTCACAGAGTTGTCAGGAAGTGGAATAGCCTAGCTAGTGATGTAGTAGATGCAGGATCCATACATAGCTTTAAGAAGAGGTATGATAAAGCTCACGGAGAGGGAAGAGTGACCGGGTAGGGGCCAGTTGAAGAGGCGGGGCCAGGAGCTGTGAATCGACCCCAAACAACCACAACAACTAGGTGAGTACAGACACACATATACTGATCGCTATTCGGTCACTCTTCTCGCTCCATGAGCTTTATCATACCTCTTCTTAAAGCTATGTATGGATCCTGCCTCCAGAACCTCACTATCCAGACTATTCCACTTCCTGACAACTCTGTGACTAAATAAATACTTCCTAACATCCCTGTGGTTCATCTGAGTCTTCAACTTCCAACTGTGGCCCCTTGTTGCTGTGTCCCATCTCTGGAACATCCTGTCTCTGTTCACCTTATCGATTCCTCTCATTATTTTATATGTCGTTATTATATCCCCCCAATCTCTCCTGTCCTCCGGTGTCGTCAGAACGATTTACCTCAACATCTCCTCGTACGACTCTTCCCTTAACTCAGGGACAAGTCTCCTTGCAAACCTTCGTTCTTTCTCTAATTTTCTTAAGTGTTTGGCTAGGTGTGGGTTCCAAACTGGTGTTGCATACTCTAATATGGGCCTAACATACACAGTGTATAGGGTCCTGAACGATTCCTTACTGAGATGTCGGAATACTATTCTTAGGTATGCTAGGCGCCCATATTCTGCAGCAGTTATTTAGTTGATGTGCGGCTCAGGATATGTGCTCGGTATTATACTCAACCTAAGACCTTTTTCCTTGAGTAAGGTTTGTAGTCTCTGGCCCGAGAGACTGTGCTCCGTCTGCTGTCTTCTTTGCCCTTCCCCAATCTTCATGACTTTGCACTTTGTGGGTTTGAACTCCAGGAGCCAGTTTCTGGACCAGGCCTGCAGCATGTCCAGATCTCTTTGTAGTCCTGCCTGGTCGTCCTCAGATTGAATTCTACTAATTATCTTTACATCGTCTGCAAAAAGGGACAATTCTGAGTCTATTCCTTTTGTCCTGTCATTCACATATACAAGAACAAGCACCGGTCCTTGCACTGACCCCTGGGGAACCCTGCTTGTCACAGGCGCTCGCTCTGACACTTTGTCGAGTACCATGACTCGCTGATGTCTTCCAGTCAGGTATTCTCTGAACCATTGCAGTGCCTTCCCTGTTATACCTGCCTGGTTCTCTAGGTTTTGCACTAATCTCTCTAATCTCCTGTGTGGTACTGTGAAAAAATGCCTTCTTACAGTCCAAGAAAAAACAGTCTACCCCCAACCCCCTCTCTCTCTTCTCTTACTTCTGTCACCCTGTTATAGAACTCCAATAGGTGTGTGACACAGGATTTCTCGTCCCTGAAACAGTGCTTTTTTACTTTGATAAGTTCATTCCCTTCCAGGTGCTCCACCACTCTTCTCCTGATAATCTTCTCCATGACTTTGCATATTATACATGTCAGTGACACTGGTCTGCAGTTTTTAAAAACTGGGACTACATTTGCTGTCTTCCATACCTCAAGTAGTCGCCCTGTTTCGATAGATGTGTTGAAGATTATTGTTAGTGGTGCACATAGCGCCTCTGCTCCCTCTCTCAGAACCCAAGGAGAGATGTTATCCGGCCCCATCGCCTTTGAGGTATCTAGTTCACTTAGCAGCCTCTTCACCTCCTCCTCGGTTGTATGTATAATGTCCAGCACTTGATGCGGTAACCCTCCTCTCCGTTTTTCTGGAGTCCCTTCCCTCTCCTCTGTGAATACTTCTTTGAATCTCATGTTGAGATTCAGCCTGATTACCTGGTCCTTGACTGTTGTTTTCCTTCTGATGTGGCTGTACCACAGCTTCTGGTCAGTTTTGGCTTTCACTGCTATGTCATTTTCGTATTGTCGTTTGGCCTCCTTCCTTACCTGAGCATATTCATTTCTGGCTCTACGATTGCTTTCTATAGTTCTTCCATTCTCTAGCACACTTGGTTTTGGCCTCTCTACACCTTTAGGTGAACGAAGGGCTCATACTGGCATATAGTTGTCACATATTCTATCATCTCATATACTGACTTCCCTGCCAGTTCTCTGTTCCACTGAAATAATAGAACAGTAGAAGGCTTCTAAGGCTGAGATATCACCTCACATACGACATTACACTTGTAGTAATTTTAAATGAATTCCAAAAGAAAAGTTTTAAAGAAACTGAATGCCAAATTAAAATGAATATTAAATTTTGTTTAGTTTTAAAAAATTGGGAAATTATGCTTATTTCCCAGGAACACGACAACAGTGAAATTTTGTTACGTAGTGTTACCAAAAGCTCCAGCTGCGGGTCCTCATATGACTAAGCTTGCGTGCGTGATCAAATTAAAAGTACCCCAAGTGAGGCTAGCTAAAAGTTTATGAAAATCCTAATTAACTATTTGTTGTTTTTTTTGGGGCAAATTGTTTCACTATTTAATAATTAAGAAAAAAACTTTGAAAATCAGTGCATTAAAATAATGACTAAGGGCTTGGTGAATAAGATTACAGAATATTAAGTATCACAAACTACAAGTGAATTAGGGAATAAGCATCCGTGGGTAAACTAAGCAGAGCGAGGTTGACTTGCACAATAGGAAATGGGAGTCTCCGTAAATATAAAACCACCTGGAACACGCTTTGTTGTGTCGTCTTTATCGATGGCCAGTTTTCGGGAGAGTCACCTGATTAATATTAACAAGTATTACCTGGAAGAGTTTCTCACGTGGCAATACACGTCCCAAGACTTCAACAGAGTTGTAAGAATATTGCAGAATGAATCTCAGGGAAAATGTCTCGTCTTTTTGGATATACATCGAACTGACGACTGCAGAACTTCACCTCAATTTTCTCTGTTGGGGATAACCTTTCCTACATTCCCTGACTAATCGCAACTGAATGAACCCCCTACTTTAGGCATTATAAAGCTCTTAGTGTCAGACTATTGTATCAATAGGTTGTGGATAAGGCGTGATGGCAAGGTGTTTTCCAATCCTAGTTGGTGTTATACCAGTGAACTACGATTCCGCATTTATAAGTTAATCTAGTTAACATACAGTCTACTAGTAGTCCATTTACAATAAAGACCGCTTTTTATGTTATGAGAATATGATTAATTTAATACACAAGAGCATAACGCAATTACGGCAAGGAACATTAGAGAGGAGGTAGGTAGCGGGCAGCGAGAGTTGAGACCCCATGTGCGTTGTTTACTGGTAAGACCAATAACACTTCGGATAGTCTGCTCTGCAATATCCCACAAAGAAATTGTCTTTAAAAACCATCCACATAGATATACAAGTAGGTTAAATATAAGGTGCAAACGCTGTATGACCAATGTCGGTTTAGCGCATGGTTTTGATAATAATAATAGTAATAATGATAAAGTACAACGCCTTTATCCTGGCACTGCCAGCACACAGCCAGTATGGTAGACAATACATGTATATGGTGAGCAGGGTCAATAAAGATGACACTTCTAAATTGAGGAAACTTGTAAAACTGAACAATGTCAGAGGCATCTTGTAATCATGGCTATTAAATCTATTATGAAGTCATTATAACCAAGTAAATAAGATAAACACATTCGTAGGTATAATTAAATGCTTACAGCAGTGCAATTAACAAATAATTAAATTTAATAAATAGCATTATGTTGGCGCTACCTTAGGTAGATTTCATGAACCAACTCTTGAGGCTTACTTAAAGAATCTGACAAATCCAACAAAATAATAAGGTAAACAAATTTATTTCGATACCTTACAATGAAACTAATTGTGACAAAGTGTTATGGCAGTACTAAATGGTGATGGCAGTCATCGTTGCATATTTTGTTTAAGCTGCAACAGGTTCACTAACATAAACCAAGTGTTGACATTAAGGGTTCAACACAGTGAAATAATGTAATGTAACAAGAGTACGGCTGAAACCATAACCTCGTCACTAAGACACTAGAAACGACGATATAAAAATATAACTCTGGTTTTTACTTATACCATCACATAAGTTGAATTTAATTAAAGTCATTAAGCCGGACGAATGTATGATAAGAATGGTGGAAAAATGTCTTCAGAGGAACGTAAGTGGTCAAGGAATTCAAATAAATGTAGAACAGTGACAAAATAGAAAATAGTGTAAATAATAAATCATAAATAATATATTTACAAACGCAGACATGATCAGTCTTTTATATTAGAGAGAGAAGGGAGATGGTGATTGTGCTTCTATTCCAGTCTTATTGGATGGAATGTCAAGAGACAAACAATCTGTCCTTAAAGATAATATGGCTATCACTTCAAGAATCGTTTGAAAAACGATAACCTAATGGAGTAAACTATGGACATCCCATTATTAGGAAGAGGACCTACTCAGATCATTGGTATACTAGAGAGTGGTGCCAAATGGCAATCTTAGTATGGAAAATATTTTTTGTTTACTTTAAAATTGTCTGTATATATTACCTGTGTCTATATTTTTGATAATAGTAGTATTGATATCATTCCATAAAGATTGTGTATTTAATATAAATGAGATAATAGCAGATAAGTAATTATAATGATGTACAAAGAATAAAATTTAAGTAGATTAATTTATGTAATAATGCATCCATGAACAAGTGCTTAAAACCACTTGTTTGTGGATGCATTAATATGTAAACTACTTGTGTAACTGGAATTCCAAGCGAGAGGCGAATAAAATTAGTCCTTAGAATGCCCCAGCCATTTATATGTCCGTAACAGGAATGACGTCTAGTGCTACTAGGCGCCTGGTGTGTGAAACTGACGGTCCAGTGGATTAGGGCGTCTCGAATTTTGACAGGATATCAGGGTGGCGTGTTAAAGCTCCAGGGTTCGAGTCTCGGCCGTTGAAATTATTTTATTATGTATTGATGTAACGGACGCCAAAAAAGAAAGATGACTTTGAGGCATATAAATAAACTGGTAATCATATTTAGAATATATTACCATGTATAGCTACCTCTTCTCCAGTCAGGAGAAAGAAAAATACATGATATTGTAAGAACCATTGAAAATATTTGATTAATAAATGTCCACACTGCATCCAAATCAAAAGATGGATCAGTGTTCTCTTCCATTACGACACTTCTAGAACCAGGACGTAGATCCAACTAATAAGATATAAATCGAAGAAAAGCGTGTTAACCCATTTCCCGTAATATTGTCGAATCAAAGAAGAACTCTAATTCCCAAAGACATCGACAACAGAAGCTTTACCTGCTAGCCAAGCATGGACGACACTCGGAGCAACAATTTGAAAGGCTATATTTTTCTTTCACTGTCACAGTGAACATTTGGCAATACAGTCCCCAAGGCAGGGCTCGACAGTACATAACACTATGAAATAAAATTTCACTTTTGTCGTGCTCCTGGGAAATAAGCATCATTTTTCCAATTATTTATAACTAAACAAAATTTAAACCAGCAATTTTTATCCCAGAACTTTGCGTTTGTGGTCAGGACACTTCTGGAACACTTTCAAGAAAGACTGATGTAAAACTATTATGTTCTAGGGTTTTGATTGGCAAATATAAAAACAGGGGCTCACAAACCAGCATTCAGTTAAGGTCTGGCTGCCTGAGAACACACATCAGAAGAAGTGAAATGGCATCAAGAGGCTGCAATCATTCTCCAGATGCAATCTGCTACATATGTGGTCAATTCAATAAGACAAGAGCAAAGAAGTTCTCTGTAACAGCATCTAACGAAAAATGTGCCGCTTGGGGACCAAGACAAGACCTGGGCACCTCATGTTGCTTATGAGCATTGTAAGAAAACATTGGAAGGTAAGAAAGTCATTAGTTATATGAAGGGTAAAATCTTGAATATGATCATTTTTAAATGATATGTATGTAACATGCTATTTCATATCCAGACCTTCCCTCTTCTATTGCACCAGTACCACACAGTGCTGATCTTCCTGTTCCTACATCTCCAGAACGAAGTCAACCATCAAAAGAAGAAAGCAGTAAATCAGAAAATGAAGAGCACAGTGAACAAGACTATGATCTCACAGATGCAGCTGCTGGGAGGAATCCTTCAAGGCTCAAGGAGTGGGACTTGGTGGATGAAAGTGTGCAAGTGACAAGCCAAAAAAAACTTCACCAACATTTCTCAAGCTTTTTCACAAATGAAGACAGGTTATGCTACTGTAATGATGTATCAGGCCTGTTTGAAGCAACTGGAATTGCATGCAATCCAGATGAGTGGAGACTCTTCATTGACAGCTCCTCCAGAAGCCTAAAAGCTGTATTTGTGCACAATGAGATCAAGTATCCATCTCTTCCCTTGGCTCATTTAGTGCATCTTAAGGAGGACTACAACAGTGTCAAACTTCTACTGGAAGGTGTGAACTATGATAAGTATTTTTGGGAGGTTATTGGAGATTTCAAAATGGTGGCATTTTTTTATGGGACTCTAAGGAGGTTCTACCAAGTTTCCCTGTTATATCTGTCACTGGGATAATAGAGACAGAGCAGCACATTACCAGAGGAAGCACTGGCCCTAAAGGACAGTTCTCAATAGGAAGAAATATCAAACATAAACCATTGGTGGATCCTCAAAAGGTTCTGTTCCCTCCATTAAACATCAAACTATTGCTAATGAAACAGTTTGTTACAGCTCTTGACAAAGAGTCTGCAGCCTTCAAGTGTCTTCAAGACTTTTTTCCCAAGCTATCAGAGGCAAAGGTGAAGGCTGGCATCTTCACTGGACCACAAGTCAGGAAAATCATGGAGTGCTCAGAATTTCCAAAGAACCTCACAGAGAAGGAAAAGGAAGCCAGGGAAAGTTTTGTTGCTGTAGCACAGGGCTTTCTGGGCAACAACAAGGCTGACAATTATGTGGAACTTGTTGAGACCTTGTTAAAAAGCTATGGTCAGATGGGCTGTAGGATGTCCCTTAAGGTCCATATCCTTGATCCTCATCCTGACAATTTCAAGAAGAATATGGAAGCATACTCAGAGGAGCAAGGGGAGCGCTTCCACCAAGATGTAATGGACTTTGAACACAGATATCAGGGATCTTATAATGAAAACATGATGGGAGACAACATTTGGGGGCTTAAACGGGAAAGTGATTTGTTGCATGCTCGCAAATCTAGAAAAAATGCTCATTTTTAACTTGTAAATATGTTTCAGAAAGTTTGAAATACAATATGTGTAAATTTTATTTTATTCATATAAATTTTATTTATTTTATGATATGTTTTTGTTTTACATCCAAAACTAGCACAAAATATTGAAATTTAGCCATTTTTTGTCATTTTTTTTCTGTAAGCCACAGATGCAAAGTTTAAAAGGAATATGACTCACGAAATCGTAATGACACGATTGCAAACAAACCATACCACGGGGGGTTCGAACCCGCGGTCAGAGAGTCTCAAAACTCCAGACCGTCGCGTAAGCCACTGGGCCAGCTAGCTTCAATAAGATTCATCCAACAAGGTATATTTCTACACCATAGGAAGGTTAGCATAGGCACCACTGTGTCCACAAATGCAATTTTTTTACAGACGAATCTCCCGCTAGTCATGTTGACGGCTTTGAAGGGGACTTGAGCTAGAGTTCGTCACAGCCATGCTAGCGGGAGATTCGTCTGTAAAAACGTGCATTTGTGGACACAGTGGTGCGTATGCTAATCTTCCTATGGTGTAAAATACCTAGTTGCATGAATCTTATTGAAGCTAGCTGGCCCAGTGGCTTACGCGACGGTCTGGAGTTTTGAGACTCTCTGACCGCGGGTTCGAACCCCACCCGTGGTATGGTTTGTTTTAAAAGCAATATTTGTCACTTTTTATTGTTTTGCAATAAAATTAGTTGAAAAATAACTCTTACTTGCCAGGAACAAAAAATGTGTTACATAGTGTAATGTGACCGAGGCCTTCCGCTGGCTCAGTGACAAGATACTCACGAAAATATACTTATTACATACAGTATGAAAATTGTGTACAAATATTGATCTAGGCTCACCACTTTGTAGGTGATGTTCTGCCAAGAATATTACCTCCCAGGTTCCCTTCATTATCCCCGTCATTAGTAAGGCCTTACGTACAGGAAATAATAATGAATAATGAAGATTACCTTTCTGGGAGGTGAAGTAATTTGCCAATGTTAATGGGATCCCCTAGAAGGCGGCCGGTATGTCTTCATAGGAATTGATACTGGTTATTTGATTTTCAAAATATCCACTGCTAATGGCTATTCCTCTCGTCTTCGTGATTATATTTAACGAATTGTAGATATTAATTAATGAGGAATGCCCAATCAGGGAAGTTATTCCCTCTTTAACAGCCGAATTCAACACCTACCTTAAAACAATGATGCTTCGAGAGATTCTTATCTCCTACTGCTGGTTGGCTTTGCTTGATTCGAGATGCCATAAGTTTCAGTCTCTAGTTCCTGGCTTTAAAAACAACATTTTGCTCATTTAGAATCTTTCTCGTTGAAATAAACTAAAATAAGTAATGAAAATATCCTGATAAAAATTGAAGAGCAATATGAGCTTAAAAGGGAATTAAGATAACATATTACTTGATACTTTGAGATAATATTTACATTACTTAGTTTATATTGAGAACAACATTGAAACACTTTCAGGAAAAACATGCTTAATTTTGTCAACTTGGGACGTATATATTGTCATACATTGAATAATTTTATATAGGTTAATTATCACACAAAGACAAAAGCAACAAATGTTTTATTAAATATGATTTAATAATAATTACTAATAAACTTTAAACTCCGAAAAAGTTAAAACATTTTTCGGAATGGTATCTGGTCTGAGGAAATAAATGTTTTTTGCATACTTCTTCCGTAACTTCATAATTTCACTTAGATGTAGCACTCTACTAGGATGGTTTGTTCACCATTAATAATATTATCAAGAAGCCTACTTTATTATATTACCATCGTTCTCTGCATAAGTTAATATAATAATATGTATAGTTCTCTTGTAACATTCCTTGATGTTTGACTGTGAGGTTGCCTTGTGGGTTCACACACATTCATTATTTTAGTTCTTTCACCTGTTTGTTATCTACGGTAGAACCATTATTTAGTTATTTATCAACCAACTCTTTTGGAGTATATACTTTCCTTCGTTTCGTGATGCTCATACAACTGTATGTGCTATAGTGATGAAGCGTAAAAAACTATTAGGCTATTTAAATGTATAATCCCTATAATGCGCTATTGTATTTCTCATTATTTCTCATTATACTTTATATTTTACTAGCTTCCCCGTTAATTTCTATTTATCACAGCTTGCAAACGTACGATACAAATGAATAATTTATTTAATTTAAAACGCTTTTATTTATTACTAAATTACTAAATTAACATAAACACAAACACGCACACACATACACACACACACACACACACACTATAAATTACGATAAGGTTTGATACTGTACGAAACGTACTATAGAGCTCTTGGTGCAGGGAGAGAGTGGACCTAGTAGCGATCATCAGAGAGGCGGGGCCAGGAGCTGTGAATCGAACCCTGCAGCCACAAATAGATGAGTTCACACACACACACACGCACACACTAACACTAACACTATCAAAAACACACATACATACAATATGATAATGACAACACCGAAAGCCAAATCTGACCAAAGTTGTTATACAGCCATATCACGAGGAAAACGACAGTTAAGGACCAGGTAATCAGGCTGAGGAAGGAAAAGAGAGCACAAGAGTATATGAACAGCTCAGCACGAGACAAGAAGGCTTCCAGTAAACCGAGATGGTAGAGTACACCAGCAAATGCTGGACACACTACACACGCAATGAGGAGCTGAACAAACTGATAGTTAAACTAGTACCTCGAAGGCGGTGGGCCGAGATAACATTCTGTTAATGGGATGGATTGTGAAGGACCTGCTGCAGTGTTCCTCCTTTCTTATGTTCTTATGTTTAACATGTCTCCTTGGGTCCTGAGAGATGAAGCAGAGGCTCTGTGTGTGCCGCTAACAACAATCTTCAACAAATCTATCGAAACAAGACAACTACTTGAGGTGTGGAAGACAGCAAATCGAATTCCAATTTTAAAGAAAATAAACAGACAAGCACCATTAAACTACAGATCAGTGTCACTGACATATATAGTATGTAACGTATAGTATGCCATGTATAGTATGTAACGCCAGAGGTTATACTACAGCTTTATACATCATTAGTATGGCCTCACCTAGATTACGCAGCTCAGATCTGGTCTCCATATTACAGAATGGATATTAATTCGTTAGAAAACATTCAGCGTAGAATGACTAAATTAATTCATTGCATTAGAAATCTTACGTATGAAGAGAGAATGAAGTCCCTTAAATTGCATTCACTTGTAAGAAGAAGAATGAGGGGAGACTTGATTGAGGTATATAAGTGGAAAATGGGTATTAACAAAGGGGATATAAATAAGGTCTTGAGGATATCTCTCAAAGAGAGAACCCGCAATAATGGATTCAAATTAGATAAGTTTAGAATTCGAAAGGATATAGGAAAGTATTGGTTTGGAAATAGGGTAGTTGATGAGTGGAACAGTCTGCTTAGTAGGGTTATTTAAGCTAGGACCTTGGGTAGTTTCAAATTTAGGTTGGACAAATACATGAATGAGAGGGGTTGGATTTGAGTGGGACTTGCACATGGGTAAATTTAATTTTCAGAGCTTATTGCTTGGGTATCATTGAAAATAGGGTTGGGTAAATATCTTGTTAGTGTTAAGTAAAAGGACACAAATGCAACTAATGTGACATTTTATTGTGGCAACGTTTCGCTCTCCAGGAGCTTTGTCAAGCCGTTACAAACCAATATTAATTAATACATCCTGTTAGTGGGATGGACTGAGAAGGACTTGCCTAGTATGGGCCAACAGGCCTGCTGCAGTGTTCCTCCTTTCTTATGTTCTTATGTCATGGAGAAGATTATCAGAATAAGAATAGTGGAGCACCTAGAAAGAAATGGGTTCATTCATGACAACAATCATAGTTTCAGGCATGGGATATCCTATATTGCAATCCTACAGGAGTTCTAGGACAAGGTAACAGAAGTAAAACAGATGAGAAAGCGATGGATGGACTACATTTTCTTTGACTGAAAGAAGGGCATCGGTACAGTACCGCAAACAAGTTTGGAGGAGTACGCTGGAATAGCAGCAAATGCACTGCAATGGATCAGTGAATACCTAACAGGAAGGAAACAACGAGTGATGGTACATGACGAGGTGTCGGAGTGGGTGCATGTGTCGAGTGGGGTTCCACAAGGGTCAGGCCTAGGGCCAATGCTGTTTCCAGTATATGTGAATGACATGATGGAAGGGATAGATTTAAAGATGTCCCTATATGCAGAAGACGCAAAGCTAATGTGGAGAATTCAAGCGGACGAGGATCAGGTATAACTACAAAGAGATTTGGACGGGCTGCAAACCTGGTCCAACAAATGGCTCCGGGAGTTTATCCACACTAAGTACAAAGTCATGAAGCTTAGGGAAGAACAAAGAAGACAGCAGATGGAGTACATGATCGGGGTGAAAGGCTGCAAACCTCACTTAAGAAAAGGATCTTGGGGTGAGTTTCCTAACGAAATAACTGTAGATGAATGGTTCAGAGAACCGACAAGTTATAAATTAGACACATATGCAACACTTGGGTATCTTTATTGAGGAAACGTTTCGCCACACAGTGGCTTCATCAGTCCAATACAAAGTAGAAAGGTGTAAGGAGAGGAGAAGTTTGAGGTTATCAGTCCCTCGGCCTGGAGTCGATGTGTTCAGTCCATCAATCTTGTTAGAAGTGTAGCACAAGGCCGTAGAGGTGGCTTATATGCTGTAATCAGGTGAGGTGAAGCAGGAGGAGCGGTCATAGTAGTACCATCCACTATTCTAAGTAGGTCTTCGTCCAAAGGATGGACAAGTGTGAAGAATTCGTTTGTATCAAGATCCCAAGCTGTTGCTGTGCAGACAGGATGTAGATGAATGGTTCAGAGAACCGACAAGTTATAAATTAGACACATATGCAACACTTGGGTATCTTATTGAGGAAACGTTTCGCCACACAGTGGCTTCATCAGTCCAATACAAGTAGAAAGGTGTAAGGAGAGGAGAAGTTTGAGGTTATCAGTCCCTCGGCCTGGAGTCGATTGTTCAGTCCATCAATCTTGTTAGAAGTGTAGCACAAGGCCGTAGAGGTGGCTTATAGCTGTAATCAGGTGAGGTGAAGCAGGAGGAGCGGGGTCATAGTAGTACCATCCACTATTCTGAGTCTTCGTCCAAGGTTGGACAAGTGTAGAAGAATTCGTTTGTATCAAGATCCCAGCTGTTGCTGTGTCAGACAGGATGTAGATGAATGGTTCAGAGAACCGACAAGTTATAAATTAGACACATATGCAACACTTGGGTATCTTTATTGAGAAACGTTTCGCCACACAGTGGCTTCATCAGTCCAATACAAGATCCAAGATCCATCGACTCCAGGCCGAGGGACTGATAACCTCAAACTTCTCCTCTCCTTACACCTTTCTACTTTGTATTGGACTGATGAAGCCACTGTGTGGCGAAACGTTTCCTCAATAAAGATACCCAAGTGTTGCATATGTGTCTAATTTATAACTTGTCGGTTCTCTGAACCATTCATCTACATCCTGTCTGACACAGCAACAGCTTGGGATCTTGATACAAACGAATTCTTCTACACTTGTCCAACCTTTGGACGAAGACCTACTTAGAATAGTGGATGGTACTACTATGACCCCGCCTCCTCCTGCTTCACCTCACCTGATTACAGCATATAAGCCACCTCTACGGCCTTGTGCTACACTTCTAACAAGATTGATGGACTGAACACATCGACTCCAGGCCGAGGACTGATAACCTCAAACTTCTCCTCTCTTTACACCTTTCTACTTGTATTGGACTGATGAAGCCACTGTGTGGCGAAACGTTTCCTCAATAAAGATACCCAAGTGTTGCATATGTGTCTAATTATAACTTGTCGGTTCTCTGAACCATTCATCTACATCCTGTCTGACACAGCAACAGCTTGGGATCTTGATACAAACGAATTCTTCTACACTTGTCCATCCTTTGGACGAAGACCTACTTAGAATAGTGGATGGTACTACTATGACCCCGCCTCCTCCTGCTTCACCTCACCTGATTACAGCATATAAGCCACCTCTACGGCCTTGTGCTACACTTCTAACAAGATTGATGGACTGTACACATCGACTCCAGGCCGAGGGACTGATAACCTCAAACTTCTCCTCTCCTTACACCTTTCTACTTTGTATTGGACTGATGAAGCCACTGTGTGGCGAAACGTTTCCTCAATAAAGATACCCAAGTGTTGCATATGTGTCTAATTTATAACTTGTCGGTTCTCTGAACCATTCATCTACATCCTGTCTGACACAGCAACAGCTTGGGATCTTGATACAAACGAATTCTTCTACACTTGTCCAACCTTTGGACGAAGACCTACTTAGAATAGTGGATGGTACTACTATGACCCCGCCTCCTCCTGCTTCACCTCACCTGATTACAGCATATAAGCCACCTCTACGGCCTTGTGCTACACTTCTAACAAGATTGATGGACTGAACACATCGACTCCAGGCCGAGGGACTGATAACCTCAAACTTCTCCTCTCCTTACACCTTTCTACTTTGTATTGGACTGATGAAGCCACTGTGTGGCGAAACGTTTCCTCTATAAAGATACCCAAGTGTTGCATATGTGTCTAATTTATAACGAAATAACTGCTGCAGAATATGGGCGCCTGGCAAACCTAAGAATAGCGTTCCTACATCTAAATAACGAGTCAGTTATGACACGGTACGCGGTGAGCGTGAGGCCCATATTAGAGTATAGAGCCTCAGTATGGAACCCACACCTGGTCAAGCACGTCAAGAAATTAGAGAACGTGCAAAAGTTTACAACAAGACTAGTCCCGTAGTTAAAGGCTATGTCCTGTGTGAAGAGGATAAGAGAATTCAAACTGATGATACTGGAGAACAGGAGGGATATGGAAAAGATGATAATGACGTATAAAATACTGAGGGGAATTGACAAGGTGGGTTGGGAGAGAACGTTTCAGAGATGGAAAACAGGAACAAGAGACACAACTAGAAGTCGAAAACTCAGATGAGTCATTGGGATGTTAGGAAGTATCTCCAGCAGGAATTTAAACAATATGGAAAGTAAAATTGTGGAGGCAGCGTCCATTCATATATTTAAGAGGCAGGCCCAGGAGCTGTGATTCTACGCCTTCAACCACATATAGATGAGTACACATATGTAAGTAGACAAACACACACAAACACAAAATAAGGGAGACAATGGCCATGTACAAACGGGACCCAAAGACACAGAGGGAAAGGCAATGGGAGGAGAAAAGGGAGAAGTCAGTGTTTATTCATGGGCTCCAGGAGAGCAAAAGGGAGGACACACAATGAAAGATGACAGAATGAAAAACTGGAGATTGAAAACATCATCAAAGAAATAGGCAAAGAGGGCATGACTGATATAATAAACTTTCAGAGAATAGGGAGGAACGTGATGGGGATAAATCGACCAATCAAACTGAATTTCAACACAAAAAATGGTGCGGAACAGGATCCTGCAAGAG
Organism: Cherax destructor; assembly: GCA_009830355.1. Taxonomy (NCBI): domain Eukaryota; kingdom Metazoa; phylum Arthropoda; class Malacostraca; order Decapoda; family Parastacidae; genus Cherax; species Cherax destructor. The sequence goes on from WNWK01009512.1 coordinate 41,065, forward strand.
AAACCACGGCTGAAGGAATCATCAACATATAAGAGAGTGTTCCTAGAATGCAACAGAACAATAACAAAACTACAGCAGCTGAAAGAGAGGACACAGAAGCGAAAGGGGCTAGGTAGAGAGACAAGGACAGTCAGCAGAAAACAACCAGAGGAGGTCAGAGCAACAAGCTCAAGCACACACAAAACCACCCTCAGAACCCAACAGCCAAACACGCTATCCCAACACAACCCACAATCCAAATTTACAAGCTCCACCCCACACTATGCTGTAGAATCCCACAGCACACTGCCAAGTCCCACATCCCTACAGATCCCCTGAACACAGTGTTGAAGAGGAAACTGAAGGTATGGTCCACCAACACTGATGGTTTACAAATAGTAAGTGGAAAGAGTGGCACGAAAGAATCAAAGAGGCATCACCAGAAATCATAGCTCTCACAGAAACCAAGCTCACAGAAATGATAACAGATGTCTGATCCTGAGGAAAGACAGAGCAAACATAGAGGGTGGAGTAGAGGCACTGCTCATCAAAAACCAATGGGATTTTGATGAGCAGGAGAGAGGAGACAGAGGAGAATCAAGAGTCTAAATAATAGGAACACACAGCAGGAAGCCAAGGCCTCAAACTTCTCCTCTCCTTACACCTTTCTACTTTGTATTGGACTGATGAAGCCACTGTGTGGCGAAACGTTTCCTCAATAAAGATACCCAAGTGTTGCATATGTGTCTAATTTATAACTTGTCGGTTCTCTGAACCATTCATCTACATCCTGTCTGACACAGCAACAGCTTGGGATCTTGATACTTATTCTGTTTATCTTTATTTATCTTTTAAGTAAAATCCAGAAAAACACATTTTTATTCAATATCCCAGTCTTTTTTATTTATTTTTCCATAAATTTATTGTTCATGTGGAAGGCGTTCCCCTGACACAGATATTAAGGACATCACATATGAGAGACCCCTCGAAGCCAGTGACCACGTGGTTCTGAGCTTCGAATACATAGTAGTTACAAGTTACAAGTGCAGATTGTGTATGATGAGAGTAACAGAGCGATGGTTGACACACTGGCTGAAGTGGCCAGAAGGGTTCATGCAAGCAGGGCAAAGCTGCTGATTGTGGGTGACTTCAATCACAAGGAAATTGACAGGGAGAACCTGGAGCCACATGGGGGCTCAGAAACGTGGAGGCCTAAAATGATGGAGTTGGTACTGTAAAACGTCATGCACCAACACGTAAGGGACACTACCAGAGAGAGAGAGAGGAGAGGATAAACCAGGAAGACTGGACCTATAATTCTCCTTGAGTAGTGCAGATTGTGAGGGAAAAGTGGAGTGTAAATAGGGTTAGGGTTGTTCAGTCAGCCGGGAGTATCATTAACGAGTTACAGCCCGCACTACCATCTAGCGGGCTGTGGCAAAACTCTTGTTCCCGGTTGTCTGTTGGGGGTTCTACTTTCTACTCCTCGTAGTATTACTCTTACCTGGTGGCGGTTGGGGAGTGGAGAGTCACTTCACCTTCACTCTTCTCCGGATCAGGTAAGGAAATCTACCAGGAGTATTACTTTTGTTTGTTACTATGTTTTCGTTGGTTACCAGTAGTGACTTGGCCATTATGGAATACCTTTTTCTATCAAAAATGTTTTACAACTTATGGTAACCAGAATATTTTTCTTTTATTAGCTCTGTTGCTGGAATGGTTCTCCAGGATAGACGCTAGATTTGTGAGCAAGATTCCCTTGGACTTTTAACGGGAAATCGCAACAGCTCCTCTGACTCAAGTTCCTGACTTGCTGGCATTAGAGAGTGTTGTGTTAATGATCTCACATTTTTGGACATCTACAGTGTGGTACTTCAACATAGTGGTCACATGAGATTTACCATCTACTCCGGAGACTTACCATCTACTCAGAGAAAACCAACATCATTTCTCCCACATCCGGCCATTACATACTCCTAACTCACCAACAGACCAGAACCACAACAGCCACTTATTCTGTTTATCTTTATTTATCTTTTAAGTAAAATCCAGAAAAACACATTTTTATTCAATATCCCAGTCTTTTTTATTTATTTTTCCATAAATTTATTGTTCATGTGGAAGGCGTTCCCCTGACACAGATATTAAGGACATCACATATGAGAGACCCCTCGAAGCCAGTGACCACGTGGTTCTGAGCTTCGAATACATAGTAGTTACAAGTGGAAAGGAAAGCAGGAAGGGCAGGGCGAATGAAGCCAAACTACTAGAGAGGGGACTACACAGGCCTGAAGAATTTCCTACACAGGGTTCAGTGGGACAGAGAACTGGCAGGGAAGTCAGTAAATGAGATGATGGAATATGTGACAACAATATGCAAGGAAGATGAGGAGAGGTTTGTACTCATGGGTAACAGAAATAACGAGAAAGCCAGGATGAGCCCTTGGTTCATCCAAAGGTGTATAGAGGCAAAAACCAAGTGTGCTAAAGAATAGAAGAATTATAGAAGGCAAAGGACCCAGGAGAACAGTCGTAAAGCTAGAAATGAATATGCATGGGTAAGTAGGGAGGCCCAACGATAATACGAAAATGACATGGCAGCGAAAGCAAAATCTGACCCGAAGCTGTTATACAGACACATCAAGAGGAAAACAACAGTCAAAGACTAGATAATCAGGATGAGGAAGGAAGGAAGGGAGATCACATGAAATGACCGCGAAGTGTGTGTTCACTGAGGAGATGGAAAAGACTCCAGAAAGACGGAGAGGTGGGGTACACCATCAAGTGTTGGACACAATACACACAACTGAGGAAGAATTGAAGAGGCGATGGGGCCGGATAACATCTCTCCATGGGTCCTGAGAGAGGGAGCAGAGGTGCTATGTGTACCACCCATTTTCTAAAAAAGGAGACAGACACGAAGCATTAAACTACAGACCAGTGTCACTGATATGTATAGTATGCAAAGTCATGGATAAGATTATCAGAAGAGTAGTGGAGCACCTAGAAACGAATGAGCTTATCAACGACAACCAGCACTGTTTCAGGGACGGGAAATCCTGTGTCACAAACCTATTGGAGTTCTATGACAAGGTGACAGCAAAAAGAAAAAGAGGGGTGGGTAGATTGCGTTTTCTTGGACAGTAAGAAGGCGTTTGACAAAGTTCCACACAAGAGATTAGTGCAAAAGCTGGAGGACCAGGAAGGGATAACAGGAAAGGCACTGCAATGGATCATGGAATACCTGTCGGGTCATGGAACATGACGAGGTGTCATGGAACATGACGAGTCATGGAACATGACGAGGTGTCAGAGTGGGTGCCTGTGACGAGCGGGGTTCCTCAGCGGTCACTCCTAGGTCCAGGGCTGTTTCTGATGTATGTGAACGACATGACAGAAGGAATAGATTCAAAAGTGTCCCTATTTGCAGATGATGTGAAGTTGATGAGAAGAATTTAATCGGACGAGGACAAGGAAGAACTAGGAGCAACTGGCTCCTGGAGTTCAACTCCACCAAGTGCAAAGTCATGAAGATTGGGCAAGGCCAGAGACTACAAACCTCACTCAAGGAAAAGGATCTTGGGGTGAGTATAACACCGGGCAAATCTCCTGTGGTGCAGATCAACCAAATAAGTGCTGCAGAATACGAGCGCCTAGCAAACCTACGAATAGCATTCCGACATCTCAATAAGGAATCGTTCAGGACCCTGTACACCGTGTACGTTAGACCTATATTGGAGTATGCAGCACCAGATTGGAACCCACATCTAGCCAAGCACGAAAGGAAATTAGAGAAAGTGCAAAGATTTGCAACAAGACTAGTCCCGGAGCAAATTGAAATATTCTACGAGGAGAGGTTAAGGGAAATCGACTTGACGACACTGGACGACTGGAGAGATAGGGGGGATATCATAACGACATATAAAATAATGAGAGGAATCGACAAGGTGGATAGACAGGATGTTCCAGAGATGGGACACAGCAACATGGGGTCACAGTTGAAAGTTGAAGACTCAGATGAATCACAGTTATGTTAGGAAGTATTTCTTCAGTCACACAGTTGTCAGGAAGTGGAATAGTCTGGGAAGTGATGTAATAGAGGCAGGATCCATACATAGCTTTAAGAAGAGGTATGATAAAGCACTTGAAGCAGGAAGAGTGACCTAGCAGCGGCCACTGAAAAGGTGGGGCTAGGAGCTGTGACTCGATCTCTGCAACCACAGCTAGGTGAGTTCAACTAGGAGAGTACACACGCACACCACATGCACACACACACACACACACACACACACACACACACACACACACACACACATTGTGGTATATGGTCAGGTAAATAGCTCCGGGCATTCTGCCATAACTGAAAGTTTAGGTTATAGTCACCTCTAGAGCCTGAGTGTCAGAAATAGTTATTATCATTTAATAAGGAAGAGATGTTAGAAGATTACTTAAAGCAGTGCATATGCGCTGAAGACAGGCAACTCTCTCCTAAACAGGCACACATATAAACAAAAGTAAATGTCAGTCTAGTATGCCACAGATGTCAGCTAGGCCTTATACAAGCTGTATCAGGTACTTTCTGAAATGAAGATTGTTATTATTATTAAGAAAGAAATACGAAGTTATTAGACGGCAAGTGCAAAGTCATGAAGATTGTGGAAGGTCAGAGAAGACTGCAGAAGGAGTACAATCTAAGGGGCCAAAGGCTGCACACCTTTCTCGAGGAAAAGGATCTGAGGTGCACATCAAACAAAAAACTGCTGCAGCATATGGGCGCCTGGCAAACCTAAGAATAGCATTTCGACACCTGAATAACGAGTCATTCAAGACAGTATACTGTCTACGTTCGGCCCATATTGGAGTATGCAGCACCAGTTTGGAACCCACACCTGGTCAAGCACGATATAAAATTAGAGAAAGTGCAAAGGTTTCCAACAAGACTAGTCCAGGAGATAAGGGGCATGTCTTAAGAGAATAGGTTAGGGGAAATCAACCTGGCGACGCTGGAGGACAGGAATTGAGGAGGTGGATAGTGACAGAATGTTTCAGAGATGGGACACAGCAACCAGGGGTCAGAACTGGAAGTTGAAAACATAGATGAGTCACAGGCATTTAAGAATGTATTTCTTCAGTCATAGAGTTGTAAGGAAGCGGAAAAATCTGCAGAGTGATGTTGTATACCTGAAGTATACATGTAGAGTGTTTCGGGGATCAATGCCCCCACAGCCCAGTCTGTGACCAGGCCTGGAGGCAGGATCCATACATAGTTTTAAGAAGTATAATATAGATCTTGCAGCAGGGAGAGATTGGACCTAGAAATAATCAGCAAAGAGGCGGGATCAGGAGGTATGTCTCGACCCCTGCAACCATAAATATGTGAGTACACATACACACTAACACTCACACCTGCAAACACACACACACACACACCAAACCCACACACACACATAAACAGCAAGAAACGACCGTGAAGTATGTGAGGAACTCAACATGAGGTTCAAGGAAGTGTTCACAGAGGAGACAGAAGGGACTCCAGAAAGACGGAGAGGTGGGTACACCATCAAGTGCTGGACACAATACATACAACCGAGGAAGAAGTGAAGACGCTGCTGAGTGAGCGATGGGGCCGTCCTACATCTCTCCATGGGGCCTGAGAGAGGGAGCAGAGGCGCTAGGTGTACCCATAACAACAATATTCAACACAACTATCGAAACAGGGAGATTACCTGAGGTATGGAAGACAGCAAATGTAATCCCATATTTTTAAAAGGGAGACAGACATGAAGCACTAAACTACTGACCAGTGTCACTGACATGTATAGTATACAAAGTCATGGAGAAGATTATCAGGAGAAGAGTGGTGGAGCATCTAGAAACGAATGAGCTTATCAACGACGGTCAACACGGTTTCAGAGACGGGAAATCCTGTGTCACAAACCTACTGGAGTTCTATGACAGGGTGACAGCAGTAAGACAAGAGAGAGAGGGGTGGGTAGATTGCGTTTTCTTGGACTGTAAGAGGGCATTTGAAACATTTCCACACAAGAGATTAGTGCAAAAGCTGGAGGACCAGGCAGGGATAACAGGGAAGGCACTCCAATGGATCAGTGAATACCTGTCAGGAAGACAGCAGTTATGGTACGTGGCGAGGTGCCAGAGTGGGCGCCTGTGACGAGTAGGGTTCCACAGGGGTCAGTTTTAGGACCGGTGCTGTTTCTGGTATTTGTGAACGACATGACGGAAGGAATAGACTCTGAAATGTCCCTGTTTGCAGATGATGTGAAGTTGATGAGAAGAATTCAATCGGACGAGGACCAGGCAGAACTACAAAGGGATCTGGACAGGCTGCAAGCCTGGTCCAGCAATTGGCTCCTGGAGTTCAACCCCCACCAAGTGCAAAGTCAAGAAGATTGGGGAAGGGCAAAGAAGACCGCAGACGGAGTACAGTCTAGGGGGCCAGAGACTACAAACCTCACTCAAGGAAAAAGATCTTGTGGTGAGTATAACACCAGGCACATCTCCTGAGACGCACATCAACTAAATAACTGCTGCAGCATACGGGCGCCTAGCAAACCTAAGAACAGCATTCCAACATCTTAATAAGGAATTGTTCAGGACCCTGTACACTGTGTACGTTAGACCCATATTGGAGTATGGAGCACCAGTTTGGAACCCACAGCTAGCCAAGCACGTAAAGAAACAAGAGAAAATACAAAGGTTTGCAACAAGACTAGTCCCGGAGCTAAGGGGTATGTCCTACGAGGAGAGGTTAAGGGAAATCGACCTGACCACACTGGAGGAAAGGAGAGATATGGACGACATGATAACGACATATAAAATACTGAGAGGAATTGACAAGGTGGACAGAGACAGAATGTTCCAGAGATGGGACACAGCAACAAGGGGACACAGTTGGAAGTTGAAGATTCAGATGAATCACAGGGATGTTAGGAAGTATTTCTTCAGTCACAGAGTGGTCAGGAAGTGGAATAGTTTGGGAATCGATGTAGTGGAGGCAGGATCCATTCATAGCTTTAAGAAGAGGTATGATAAAGCTCATGGCGCAGGGAGAGTGACCCAGTAGCGGCCAGTGAAGAGGCGGGGCCAGGAGCTATGACTCGACCCCTGCAACCACAACTAGGTGAGTACATACACGCACGCACACATCCACAAGCTTTACATTTTGTGGTAACTAGCGAAGAAAAAATGTGGAATCCCAGAGAGCAGGACGAAGATTCAGGGGAACTGAGGAAGAGTGGTCTGGGAAGGAAGAATGGACAGCAAAGCTCAAGAGAAAGAACAAGATTGGGAAAGAAGGCTAGACGAGTTTGACAATAAAATGGAGGAGAGGATGGCTTGAGAGAGCAAGAAGTGGAATCTACAAGCCTCAGCTGCGGAGGCTACGATGCAGAGCCTAGGGGAGGAACTAAAAATGCTGAAATGGGTTATAGAGCCAAAGAAGAAAACAGGCATAGCATCAGGAGTAGGAACATCAGTAACGAGCGAGGGGACCGAAGGACTGTAAAGAGATAAGTATTACGCAAAGGCCTTATAAGACCACCAGGGATCAAAGGAAATATCGAGAAGTGAAAGTGGCATACCACTGGGTGCAGGAACAACGGTCAGCGAGTTGACGGAAGGAAAGGAAGGAGACAGGTCCCCTGCAAAGGCACTTTCAGGCCATCAGGAGATCCAGGAAAAGTTAACGAAAGCAACTATGGAGATGTTGAAATCAGACCATGAGACTCAGAGGGAAATGCAATGGAAGGCCGAAGGGACTACATATGAAGAAAGACAGGAAGGCAAAAAAAAAAAAAAAAAAAAAGAGTTTGAATATATGATCAAACAGATAGGAGAGGAAGACGCGACCGAACTGACACAGTTTCAGAGAATAAAGGGATACTGAAAGGTAAAAAGATCGTCCAGTCAAATTGATTTTCAAGTCAGAAACAGTGCAAAATCGGATCTTGCAGCAGAAATCTTGACTAAGAGACTCATCAAACCTACCAGCCCTCACAAACCCCCCAGAACACAATACTGGAAAAGAAGCTGAAGGTAAGGTACACCAACGCAGATATGGAGTGGCATGAATGAGTGACAGAGGCATCCCCAAACATCATAGTAATCACGGAAACAAAGCTCACATGAATAATAACAGATACGATCTTTTCATCCAGATATCAGATCCTACACAAAGATAGAGGGAACAGAGAAGGACGAGGTGTTGCACTACTCATCAAAAACAAGTGGAGTTTTGAGGAGTTGGTAGGAATGGACAGAAGGGAAGCAAGGGACTACAAATTAGGAACAGTTCATACTGGGTCTCCCTAGTTGGTTATTGCAGTAATGCATAACCACCACAGAATAGCAGGAGGCCAAGACACGAGTATGAGGAGAGGAACAGAGCAATGGATGACACACTAGCTGAGGTGGCAAGAAGGAATAATATGGACAGGACAAAATTACTAGTTGTGGGTGATTTCAGTCAGGAGATTGATTGGGATAAACCTGGAGCCACATGGGGGACCAGAAATGCGGAGGGTTAAAATGAGTAAGGAGTCATCCAAGACACTGTACTCTGTTTACATTAGGTCTATATTAGAGTATGCAGCACCAATATAGAACCCACACCTGGTCAATCATGTTAAGAAATTAGAGAAAGGGCAAATGTTTGCAACAAGACTAGTGCCGGATCTGAGGGGTATATTCTACGAGGAGAAGTTAAGTGAAATCAACCTGACGACTTTGGAGGACAGGAGGGATAAGGACACACAGGAGGAATAATGCACACACACACAATCTACACCACACACACATAACAAGCCAAGTGTGTATCGACAAGAGCCTTTGACAACTGCTAACTTTTGCAAACAACCCATGGAACGGGTGGGGTTTGAACCCATGATAGGTAAATCTTTAATCCCCAGGCAAGTGCCTAAGCCACTCGACCAATGGCTTCAAATCCCACCATTTCCTGGTTTGTTTGCAATCGTGTCATTACGATTTCGTCTGTCATGTTGGCGTTTTCGATGGGACTTGAGCTTGAGTTCGCCACAGCCATGATGACGGGAAATTCATCCTTAAAAACTTGCATTTGTGGTCACAGTGGGATTCTTGTTAACCTCCCTTTAGTGTATAGAAATATACCTAGTTGGATGAGTGTTATTAGAGCCAGCTGGCCGAGTGGTTTACGCACCGGCCTGGAGTTTTTAAGATTCGCTTGCCATGGGTTCAAACCCAAACTGTTCCTTGATCTGTATACCTGGAGAGTGATTTGGGGGTCAACGCCCCCGCGGCCTGGTCTGAGACCAGGCCTCGTGGTGGATCAAGGTCTGGTTAATCAGGCTGTTACTGCTGGCTGAACGCAAATTGACGTACGAACCACAGCCCGGCTGGTCAGGTACTGACTTTAGGTGCCTGTCCAGTGCCTTCTTGAAGACAGCCAGGAGTCTATTGGTAATCCCCCTTATATATGCTGGGAGGCAGTTGAACAGTCTTGGGCCCCTGACACTTATTGTATTGTGTCTCATTGTACTTGTGGTGCCCCTGCTTTTCATTGGGGGAATATTGTATCTCCTGCCGAGTCTTTTGCTTTCATAAGGAGTGATTTTCGTGTGCAAGTTTGGTACTAATCCCTCTTGGATTTTCTAAGTGTGTATTATCATGTATCTTTTTCGCCTGCATTCCAGGCAATACAAATCAAGGGACTTCAACCATTCCCAACTGCTCAGGAACTAAATCGAACTTATCAAGTTCCCTCTTGAAGACATTTAAGATTCTGTTGGTAATCCCCATTATGTATAAAGTGAGTTTACTTAAGTCTTGGGACCCCTTGTACTCACTGTCGTCTTTAAGTGCACTCAAGGAACCCACTTTTCTTTAGTGGATTTTTGCATTATCTGCCAATTCTTTTGCTTTCATAGGAAGCGATTGCCGTGTGCAAATTCAGGACCAGTTCCATTAGGATACTCCTGGTGCAAATTATGATGAATCTTGCCTGCATTCCAAGGAGAACAGGTCAAAGGACTTCAAATATTCCAGTAATTTAGGTGTTTGACTGAATTTGTATGTGCAATGGAGGTTCTCTGTGAATAAAGTACATTTCTTTATCTCAGGGTGGCTGAAAAGTGGAATGACTTGGATGAGGTAGTGAAGGCAAACTTATTACAGTTTCAGGAGTAGAGATGATAAAGCAAAAGAGGCCAGAAATTAGCAATACCAATAAAATTAGTCTAGGAGGCAAAACCAAGCGCTAAGTCCTGACACACTTGAACACAGAATCACAATAATCAATCTCTCCCCCTCCCCCTTTTTCCCCCCTTGCTCTCAACATTTTAGTCGCCTCTTACAACACACAGGGTAATGCTTCAGTATGAGTAGGCAAGAGTTGAGAAGGGGCATGAGCACCTGCATAATGTAATGCTGTCCCAAGAGAAACAACAACTCATTTGCAATAGCAAACCAAGAACAAGAGTGATGTGATATGTGTGACAAAGTAGTAAATCAAATTAGGAAAATGCTACACACAGAAGGGTGCAAGGCACCGTTGCTGTAGCTTACTCTGTTATGAGTTTTTTTTTCATTTTCCTTAAAGGGAGTGGAACCTCGAACATTTATGAAGAGCTGAAGCTTCGTTCCTTTATATTTAATAATTATTCGGCGTGTAGTGTAATACAAAACTTAGAGCACTTTAGACAGTTGTTAATAAGAGCACTACTGTTGCTTTGATGGTTAAATATCATTCAGTATGTTTAAAAAACAGGAATAAATCTAAAAATGTTTAAAGTCAACTTCTGAACTTAAATAACAGTCAAATATTTCGTTAACAGCTTTCTTGGTAACAGCTGCTGGGAAGTGGGGTATACCCCATCCTATGAATTTTATGTATTCATGAAGAACACTACACACACACGTCTGTATTAAAACGCACCAAAGTGGTTAGGCTACTTATCTTTATTATCTCACCTACCCTACCCCCTCCCCCCCCTTTTCCTATATTTCCATCCTTACCCATCCTTCTTCTCTTCCCATCTTACCAAAGCTCTAGTAATTCATGTCCATGTGTTCTTGGTAAATAGAATTATGGTCATATTAAACTTATGTTGATGAGAAAACAGTTTACTGTGTTTCTGAGGGCTTTATTGACTTTCTTATTTATTGACTTTCTTATTCTTTGTATTTTATGTAATAACGGAAATAGGATGAAATATATGTTACCGCGAGTGGCGAAAATCTTGGAAAATTAAAAAAAAAACGAAAATAACTCACAGTAACAATCCGTGAACTTTTCTCCAATGAACTAAGTGGACGTCCAGGTTGCTTCAAAGAAAGTGCAGCATTTCGTATTTTAGCCATGCTAACTCCTAATGTTCCAGTTCTACCTGTTTTCATGTTCTTATCTTCTTGTTCTGAGGAATTGGATCTCATCAAGTTCGGCCTCATTGGGGAAATTTATTCGTTATGAATCTCAGTTCCTAAGCAGATGATACAGGGATCGTTATCAGCGCCATTCTGTTGTGAGCCTCGCAAGTGGTACTATCATGAAGTGGGAATAGGATTCTCTGCGGACATGCTGGACAGCGATTCGTGGCCTTGGAGGGCGGCCTCGGGTGTCCTGAGATGACGGAAGTATAACTGGAGGCTGCCTTGAGGACTCAGGGATCAATTTCCGATATTTCCTGTCGCCCACCTCATTTTCTGACTGAGCTTGACACCGTCGATTTTGGAGGTACTACCCCGGTGTTCACCCTGGTGTTCACCCTGGTGTTCAGTTGGAGAAAAAAGTTTCTAGACTCTCTCTGCTAGGCAGAAATGATATATGGTAACTCAGACATTGTAAATAGATTAGTCAAGTCTGCTTTCATGAATGAATTTACCCAGGTTGTAGAGACGATGGTAACTGGTTGACAAAATTGCCAGTAAGTTCTGTGTATCCATTTTCAAACAGATTTATGCTCTCGGATATATTACGTGGTTTAGATAATGATGGATGTATTGTAGCATGAACTTATTTTTTTGGTTTTGATTTTCATTTCTCTTTACAGATCTTGTCGGCATTGCTGTTTCTTCGGCATTTTATTGTGTAAATTGTGAAAATCAGGGAGGTAAATGAAATACAGTTTCTTTTAAACAACCATTCTCTAGCGAATCCAATCATTTTTTTTAAACATCTAGTACTAAAACGTAATTATACGTTCCACTTGTTTACATATTCTGTGACAAAGCAATTAGGAATAACATGTGCTTGCCTACCATGAAGGGTAAAAGTTAAACACATTGGAAAGTAGATTCAAATGACAATATTTAAAGGGTCATACAGCTGTGCAGGGTAAGGTGTGTTAGGTAGGATATTAAGTACGGGTGTCAGAGCGGTAGCGACGTCGGAAGTAAATTCTGCGTGCTCACTGGAAACCAGGACAGGGCAATAGAATATGACAAACTGAAACTGGAACCTGACAATTCTCACTGAGTGGAACTGGGCGCCTCTCCATGAGATACCCATGAGAGAGAGTTTATGCCAAATGCGAAGACGAGAAAGCGTAGTCTCACACCATAACATGGATCATAAGAAGAGCAGAATCATAAACATGGCTTGATAGAATGTAATTTGTTATGAATCATCTCAGACCAGCGTTGTTGATAATGGTTGCGAAGGTGTCTACAGATTACAGCAAAATAGTCTGAGAATGGAAAACCCCTATATGAAATGGGAAGGTCCTGTACCGCTGACCACTCCGCACAGTCCGCCTTCTCGTTGACATGAACATTAACATGACCAGTGACCCATCAGAAAACGAATTCTTTGTTTCTGCTAGAAATACAACCAAAGTTGTATAAAAAGAACTAGGAAATGCGGCGAATTAAATTTTTCTGATAGCCTGCAAACCACTAAAAAAGTCTGAAACTACCATAAATGTAGAGGTAGGCCTGGCTGGATACAGTACGTATAATCGTTATGAGAATTGCATACAGTTCAGCTGTAAAAATGCTAGCTGAGTCTAATAAATGACCTCGCACAACACTGTCCGGTGTAGCAGCTTACATTAACCCCCCGCCAAACTATCACCAGGGTTAAAGTGAACTAGCCTCTTTTATACCCCGGGGTATATTCCGGGCTAGCCCAGAATATACCTCTCTAGTCCAGACTATCCCCCCCCTACCCTTGTGTTTTTTTTCAAAAATGAGTCCGTATTTCAATGTCCAGAGTTTTTTTCATCATAATTTATATATTTTGGGATAGACCAGACTATATCTCTCCTGTCCAAATTATACCTCCTTGTGCTTTTCCAAAAAGGAAATCCAGATCCAAAAATAATAACCCAAAATGAATGAAAGGTAGGATCAGGCATCTTATAGGCATTAAGAAAGGTATTCATAAGATATTAAAAAGAGGGAAGGAGAATTTGAGGCAGCAATAGTTGAGTTTAAACAGAGAGGTTAAAAAATAAAATAGCAAATCTAAAATAAATTACGGAATAAAAATTGCTAAGAAATGGAAAATAAATTAAAAAATTACTGCATATTTAAGTTTTTAAGTTAATTTAATTTAAAGTTTGTAACACTTTGAATTTATATGATGGATTTCATAAATTTCAAAATGTGTTAATAAATTCCATGTTCAAACAGGACAAAATAAAGAAAGTATTATTTCTCTGTAAAGTGTAATGCCAGATCAAGACGTTAGGTCAGGTTATGTGTGAGGTCCTCAGAGGTTAGAGTGAGGTCATGTATATATATATATATATATATATATACTGGTGCTCTTGCTTTTGTCTGTCATTGTGCCTGAACCCTGTGACTGGTGTTGTTCTGTGTTTCCTCTAATTGGTGCACATATTACCAGAACCAGAACGTTAATGACTATGTGACTGCCTCTTAAAGCTCACTGCATGGATGGGCGACAGATGCAGAGGTTATGGCCACAGGCAGTTTGACAGGTTTTGACGTTGCAGTATATACTAAGGTTGGTCATTCAGTGCAATGGACAACGTATCTTGCCAACTTTAGTCTCCAGAGCTTGACAGATCATGCATTATATTTTGAGAATGTGTCTTCTTCTTCTTCTTGTTGATTCGCCGGGACTCTCCCGGCCCGGGCCTTGTCCAAGTGGTGGCCCGGCCTTGGCTCCCTTTCTCGGGAGTATCTCAGACTAATGTCTGCTATGGGAGGAGGTACTTGTGACCTCCTCATCTGTGGGACCAACGGTCCCCAGGCCTAGCCACATTCCCCGCCCTCATGGGGCTCGTAGGGAGAAGCTAGGCCCATCTTTGGTCTGCCATCTTCCCTGCCCCAGGGGAGCTAAAGGGAATAGCAGTCTTGTGAGCCGCAGGTGAAAGCAAGCTCTGGCTCATGCACCTACCCTGCCCTAGAAGGGCTAGGCATGGTGTCGATGGAAAAAAGAGAATGTGTTAGTTAGTTAGTTCAGACTCTCAGGTAAGGACCCACTAGGGGCGAGGGGGAAGTGGAGACAGAAGAAGAATAGCCGGTGAGAGGAAGAGCTGAAGTAGAAGAGAAAGAGTCAGGACTAAACCCAACAGTCTAACTACTTTATAGTGAGAATGTGTCAGAGCACTTCATTGTTTAGTGCACTTCAGTTTTTAAATATATTCATAATATTATTATGTTTTGTTAGCTCATGCTTCATTGTAGTCTATACTTGATTAGTTTGCAACTGCATTTAAGCAATTAAAACTGTGTATTTTAGTTTATAAGGTTGTGTCATCAGCGTAAGAATTAAAATCAAAATTTAGTTTCCGATTGTGAATTTTAATTTAAATTAAGATAGTTTAGCCAGACCACTGAGTTCAAAACAGAACTCTCATAGGGCCTATTTCTGAGTATGTAGGGGGCTAGCCTAGGAGGGTATGAAATAGCCTAGCCTGTTTTATACCCCGAGTATAGTCTGGGCCTTTCAAGATGGCTACCACAGACCGGGCATTCTGCCATTGACCTGCAATGTGTTGCCGGGTGGCTGAAGCATCAGCAATTTCTACATTGTTGCCGGGTAGTGATCACGTCCCGCACTTGTAGGCGTTGTCCCGCTACGTAAACAGATGGGGCAGTTCACAGCTGGCAAAAGCTAGCCTCGCTGTGTTGCAAGTCATTTTAGTTTAGAATAGTAATTACACTACCCACACATTAACATGGCTGTAGGAACTCATGCCTCATACACCTTGTGTACGTAAGTACTATTCGTTAATCCACAACTCGATTACATTCCATCGCAATCAAGGCACTCTTACTACTGGACCAGACAGTTGCACTTGACTTAACAGGTATTCTAGGTGTGCAACGGCTTATCACCCTCCTACATTAGTAACTCGAGAGTATTGAATGCATTCATATCTTGCGGCTAACAGAGACCTACAACTGCAACTGTCTATCACATCATACTGCCCAATGTCAGTCACATCATACTGCCTACTGTGAGAAAAAGTATGATAATTCAAGTATCTAGGGATGGGGTGGCAGGTTCCTGGTCTGAATTCCACAATGACTGGAGATGAATTACTAACCTAGTCACTCATAATCCCAGAGACAACCTCTAGTCCACACAAGTGGAGGTCATTTGACTGAGAGGTTAGAGGCTGCCCTCCTGAGTCACGTGTATGATCCTAAAATCGACGCACTGTAGAGGTGGAAGCCGGGATCATATCAAAGCCACGTGGAGATCAAAAGTGTTCAAAGGGTAGATCGGAACCATGGTACCAGAGGAGGGTAACGGAACGTTACTCGGAGAAGGTACTGGGTTGAAAGAGAGGTTCAAAGGTCCGATGGCGTGCCAGGGTCTGTAGAGGGTGCTGCAGGAACGGGTCTGAGAGCAGGCAGGTCATGGATATTCGTCTCCATGATAAGTTTCCCCCTTTTCTTTATTAAAAAGGGGGAGAAAAATAAGAGGGGGTGAAGGAATGTAGAACGATAACTCCCAGGAGGAATAAGAGGGATTGTATATCCCCTCCACGCCCAAGAGGGCCCTCAATGCAGCCAGCAGTGCTGATGCTGCATGGAACCTGTGCCATACCCTACCCTTCATGCCGGAAACAAATGGTATAAAATACAGACACAATGGAAAAATAAACACATAAGCAGTATAATGTGATCCTTTATTGACAACGTTTCGCCCACCAGTGGGCTTATCGAGTCACAAACAGATCTGTTTGTGACTCGATAACCACTGCGTGGGAAACGTTCTCAATAAAGGATCACATTATACTGCTTATGTGTTTATTTTTCCACCCTTCATGCCGGTAAACCAGTAATCCAGGATAGCAACTTCACATTCACCAAGCCACTTCAACGGACAAAAGAGAGGGCGGCCGGAACCAATGGGCAGACTCAAGAGATACACCCATCACCCGAAGTACACCTTAAGACACCCCCTGGAACCCCAGAGGGTAATCGGAAAATCCCTAGAAGATTCAGGTTACACGGCAAACAGCACTACCACAAAGGACCTCAGTGGAATGGGACAGATAACGACACCCTTTCCCTGACCTAGGAACTAGAATTCCTGAGAGAAGGACCCAAAAGGCTAAAAGCAGGAAAGGAAGGGGGATGATGGTGAAAGGAGGAGGGATGGCGCAGGGAACGGAGGAGTGGGGGAATAATTAAGGTCGGTTGGAGGAAAAAGACCGAAAGGTCTAATTTCTGAGATCAAACGCCTCTTTAACTCTACAAGGAGCCACCTTAAAGAGAATAATAATAATAATAATAATAATAATAATAATAATAATAATAATAATAATAATAATAATAATAATAATAATAATAATAATAATAATAAAAACAAAAGAATAAAGTATGAATGAAAAAAAATAGTGGAACTTACTGTACTGGATGTCCAGAATTACATAAGCAATTCTCAGTTACTAGGATATGAATATGGAAAAGTATAAACAACTAAACAATTTTTAAAAAAATAATTACACAGATGTTGTTTAACCAATAAAGAATATGTGTTAATAATAAAGAATAATTTATGCACTTAGAATGAATAAAACACTTGTTTTTATGACATGTGTTAGCTCTTAGAAGACGACAGTGATAGTGATTCTTTCTCCGTAAGCCATGCGTGTCGTAAGAAGCGACTAAAATGCCGGGAGCAAGGGGCTAGTAACCCCTTCTCCTGTATATATTACTAAATGTAAAAGGAAAAACTTTAGTTTTTTTACTTTTGGGCCACCTTGCCTCGGTGGGCCACCCTGCTTCAGTGGGAAACGGCCGACGTGTTGAAAGAAGATATATATATATATATATATATATATATATATATATATATATATATATATATATATATATATATATATATATATATATATATATAAAAAGATCACATAAATCAGGTGATATCAAAATATGCAAAACAACCACTATGAAAAAATAGAAGAATTCCAAGCGCTTCGTGACTACTCACATTATCAAGGAACTATAAAGGAAACGTGAGAAGAAGGCTATAAAGAGGCAGAATACACCTCTTATAAGCCTTCTTCTCACGTTTCCTTTATAGTTCCTTGATATGTGAGTAGTCACGAAGCCTTTGGAATTCTTTCTATTTTTTCATATTATATATATATATATATATATATATATATATATATATATATATATAGGATGGGTCCACCTCTGGTACAAATTGTGGGACCCATAGCCTCGGAGAAGTGGATAAAAGGCTTCAAGGAAGAATATTTGGATTTCTTCCTGATGCCATTTGAATATTCCACTTCTCCTACCACCCCATTTTTTTTTTACCAATATGTATATGTCGCGTGGGTCTTGGGAGAGATATATAGGAGGTCAAAGATACTCCTTGTTGGATGGTTACGGTATATTTACAGTAAGTGAAGGAGAGTCCAGCCACCCGTCTGTCTCGCCTGTAGGTCTAACGTTAGTGAGCGAGAGTGCCTATGAGAGGCTGTGCACATGCGCTGAGCCTCTGACGTCAGCGGGTACTGTGACGTCACACGCAAAGGGACCAGCTGTATAAAAGGAAAGATACACTACACAAGTGTATATATGATACTGACACGACAGCTCGGCCATGTTATCGTATGACGTCTCGGCATACTATACAACTCTATAGACTGAACAGACAGGTGGTACTGGATGAATCTATACAATAGCAAACACATTATAACTTTGAACTGATCAAGATTAATCTTACTCTCGCACTTCTTGAGTTAATGGTACATAAGAGAAATTTAATGGATCTAGAAATAATGGATTATATATAAAACAATTGCAAATTTGATCGATCAATCTGTATTCATGCACTCAGCGGGTTCTGAGGAAGAATAAATATATTTACAAGGAAGAAGTTTTAACAGAAAAGAGAGACTCGGCTAGCACGGTCAACTGTTAAAGCTCAGAACTCGCAGAAATTGTCTCAACACACGAAATTGTCTATAGATTATCTGAAAAATAAAACAACACAATAAATGTCTCTAGGGTGTAAAACTTGACTGAAGCGTGGTGGTGGAGGCTGGTGGAGGCTGGTGGAGGATGGTGATCCACACGTGCAGATATCTAGGAGTAATGTGCATAAACGTTGAACTATGAACCGAGGCTTTAGTACAGTTGGCACAACAGTTCAGAAGAAACACACTCAGGACGCTCGACCTGGTTCGTAGCCAATAAACTGCTTGCAGGACCCAGTTAAGGGTGAAATAATCCACACTTAATGCTTTGTGTGGGTGGATGCACGTGGTTAAGGCGTCTGCCTTAGCGTGGGTGGTGGGGGGTGGTGGCTGGTAGGGTTAGCCCACACTGCTTCCCGCGTGCGCCTGTGGCTTACGCCGTTTACATGAACTTAACCCAGGGTGGCTTGAATAACCCAGGAATACCACGGGGGTATTATTGTACACCGAACAGCAATACACTAGAGTACAAGGTGGTATAAATGCTTGGACTCACGTGGCTTACTTCTCAGACAGCAGAGTGGCTTGCTGGCTTAGTAGAATATTTTCACACAGATTGACTGGCTTGGAATCTTATGACAAACTAGCACAGCAAGGTAGAAGCTGGCTTAAGCCTAGGCTGACGTAGCTGGTGGTGGCTTTACTGGCTTGAATGGGACTCTCCCCTCATTGGCTTACTCGTACAGAATTTGCAAAACCCGGGTCAACCCCTCGTAGGTTTTAGCAAAATTAACAAGTAAGGCACTTAGCTGACCAGGAGATACTGTAGATATGTAGACTTCTTTGATGTAGGAGCTGGTAACGTGGTTGGTCTGGAGGCTGTTTGCTTGCTTGAAGTCTATCTCTCTATAACATCGTAATCGATAAAAATTACGGCACACCGCTGCTCACCACTTGTCGCGTGGGTCTTGGGAGAGATATATAGGAGGTCAAAGATACTCCTTGTTGGATGGTTACGGTATATTTACAGTAAGTGAAGGAGAGTCCAGCCACCCGTCTGTCTCGCCTGTAGGTCTAACGTTAGTGAGCGAGAGTGCCTATGAGAGGCTGTGCACATGCGCTGAGCCTCTGACGTCAGCGGGTACTGTGACATCACACGCAAAGGGACCAGCTGTATAAAAGGAAAGATACACTACACAAGTGTATATATGATACTGACACGACATATATTTTATTACATAATATGGTACAAAAGATTTAAGAGATACATTGTTGATATAAAGATGGTATATACAGCACACGAGGTGCGAGAGATACATGTCCAGTACACACTGTTACATGTCTGTCACTGATTATATTGCGAAAATCTCATCCAGCTCCTCAGAGCTGGGCGCATGTAAAATACAGCATGCATTACCCTCTGAACAGCAGCGCTGAGTCGCTGAAACAGAAAGCTAGCTGCCCTGGGATCCTAGTATATATATATATATATATATATATATATATATATATATATATATATATATATATATATATATATATATATATATATATATATATATATATATATATATATATATATATATATATATATATATATTGTGATATCACAGTAAACAGGTGATATCACAATATGAAAAACAACCACTATAAAAAATAGCGAAATTCCAAGCACTTTCTTGACTTCTCACATTTTCAAGGAACTTTGTGAGATGTCACGAAAGTGCTGAAATTTGCTATTTTCATAGTGGTTGTTTTACATATGTACATTTATATTTAAATATATATAAATAAATAAATATATATATATATATATATATATATATATATATATATATATATATATAATATATATATATATATATATATATATATATATATATATATATATATATATATATATATATATATATATATATATATATATATATATATATATATATATATATAGTGTGTGTGTGTGTGTGTGTGTGTGTGTGTGTGTGTGTGTGTGTGTGTTGTGTGTGTGTGTATGTTTGTGTGTGTGTGTGTGTATGTTTGTGTGTGTGTATGTATGTGTGTGTGTGGTAAATTTACATTGGTAGAACACCAACTTATACAGGAACAATTAACACTGGACTTATCTTTGTTGCTAGGTCATCTTTCTGCAGCTGCGGCCAGAAAGGTCCCCCGACGTGACCCAGTGTTCTACCACCACGGAGCTGTTAGGGACAAGTAGGTTTAAAGTGAATGTGAATAATTGTCCCTCAGGAGCGTATAACAAAATACATTCAGTAATTGAATACTGAACAATGTAGTACTAACTTGGTTGGGCTAAAAAGCCCGCACCTCACTGCCGTCAATAGGACGGTTTCAAACCCCTTGTGACTACAAGAACTGCGAAGTCCCTTTGTGACTACAAGAACTGCGAAGTCCCCTTGTGACTACAAGAACTGCGAGGTCCCCTTGTGACTACAAGAACTGCGCAGTCCCCTTGTGCCAAAAGAAGTTCATGCATCTTGGTGATTGTAACGTGAGCTATGGTGTTGTTTGCACCATACGACAGGTATCCGGTGTCTTGATTGAAGAAGTATCACTGAGGAATGTCACACATCCTAGTCTGGAACTTTGTTACACTTGCAATGTCACTACGTTCTTCAAAATTTGTCTATTTGCAGTAATGTCATTTTTCTGTAATATACCGCTAATTTGGATTGTCTTTTTTATGCACATAAGCGCGTGGAACAGAGTACTTTATCCGTTATTCTGGTGTTAATGTTCCCTCTGGGAGTATTAAAAGCAATCTAAACCCCGGCGCCTCTTGCTCACCCCGGCGTGCCCTGACAAACACAAGAAATGTTGATGAAGCATGTTTCTCTTGCTTGCCAAACTTCTACAGGAAGCAATTCAGAATGTCTGATTTCTTGCTGTCTGGGCTTAGACGACTGTGTAAGCTATCTTTAACATGATATTAAAATGGGTGTAGGATTTTCTTAATTTTTCTACTTCTGTAAGAGATTGATCATCTCTCATTAAAACATATAGGAGCAACAGTGGTCAGCCGTGACGTGTGTAACACTGGTATATTCTGGTAAACATCTGTGTCCAATTACTTGATGCGGAAGCAAACAAGACGTCACTGCCCTCTCTGAGAGGGCTGGGCTCCTCAGTTGAAAAGGGATGAATAGGGCTGATACCCCCCTCCTAGAGAAATTTATCCACAGTATTTATATATATATATATATATATATATATATATATATATATATATATATATATATATATATATATATATATATATATATATATATATATATATATATATATATATATATATATATATATATATATATATATATATATATATATATATATATATATATATATATATATATATATATATATATATATATATATATATATATATATATATATTTATATATATATATTTATTTATATATATATATATATATATATATATATATATATATATATATATATATATATATATATAATATAATAATATAACAATCAAGAGCTACAATGTCAAATACTTCGTCCAACACCCCGGCAGTGGGACGCGTGCCCAGAATACTGCAGGCATTTCCCTCTGGATCGCAACACTGAGTCTCTGAAGAGGAAACTGGTCGCCCTGTGGTCCTTGGTTTCTATGATGAGTTTTCCACCCAGCTCCTTGAGAAACTTTAGAGCACACTTGCCCCATGCTCCATGGGTCTCCGACCTATTGGGATGAAGTTATAGCAAGAGGAAGGTCTTCATATTTGCGGGTCTTCTGGGTCTCCTGTGGCTGGCAGCTCCACCCCCTTCGGCTAAGGAGTGTGGCAGGTAGGTGTCTGCCAATGTGGCAGCACAGGTGTAGTCCCAAGCAATCTGCTTACCATCCTTCCAGGGTAGCATAGTGGCTCCATCAGGACGCTTTTGACTTCCATCAGACCTCTGCACTTGGGGTTCCTGTTGAGCTGGGCACGGGCTGTGGCGAGGCTTCTCTTTATGATGTCATTGACCTCCTCATGTCTAGCATACTTCCCTTCTGATGTGTGACACTAACTATTAGTTACCATATATATATATATATATATATATATATATATATATATATATATATATATATATATATATATATATATATATATATATATATGTATATATATATATATATATATATATATATATATATATATATATATATATATATATATATATATATATATTTAAAGAAATCACGAAACAAGTGATTTTGAATCATTAATAGAACTATGGTTTGTCCAGGACTTGATCCTGTGTTTCATGCCCAGCCCTGTGAGAACTGAACAAGGAATGCATCATTCTCTCCACTTGACCAGCAATCCTTAAACACCAGGCGCTCAGCAGTACTAAGCCTGTTTTCCTTGATGCTAAGTCATACGTGGTCGTGGAGCCTCAGAGACTAATTTCACCCTCATCCTGTTTGGGGTACCAGCCTTCACATGCAGGGCCGGGCATGGGAATGCTGGATCGAGTCCTGGCAGTTCTGTTAATGATTCAAAATCACCTGTTTCGTGACTGAATTAATATATTGACTGCTCGTGAAGGCTGGTATCCCAAACAGAATGAGGCTGAAATTAGTCTCTGAGGCTCCACGACCACGTATGTCCTTGCATCAGGGAAAACACACTCACTCAGTACAGCTGAGCGCCTATTCAGTTCTCACAGGTCCTGGCATGGGAACACAGGTTCGAGTCCTGGCCGCAGTTCTGCTTATATATATATTTTTTATTTTTATTTTATTAACACATCGGCCGATTCCCACCAAGGCAGGGTGGCCCGAAGAAGAAAAACTTTCATCATCATTCACTCCATCACTGTCTTGCTTTACACTACAGTTATAAAGCTGCAACATTAACACCCCTCCTTCATATATATATATATATATATATATATATATATATATATATATATATATATATATATATATATATATATATAGGGTCCACATCTGGTGCAAATTGTGGGACCCATAACCTCGGAGAAGTGGATAAAAAGGCTTCAAGGAAGAATATTTGATTTCTTCCTGAAGCCATTTGAATATTCGACTTCTCCTACCACCATCTTATTATAATATATATATATATATATATATATATATATATATATATATATATATATATATATATATATATATATATATATATATATATATATAAGTACAAGTGCTTTATTAATAGACAGAATACATTGACAGAAAACACAAACATGAACATGATTACATTGGTACAATATATCAAAGATTATGAATCTCTTCCAGCTCCTCCAAAGCCAGACGCGAGCCCAGTATGCAGCATGCATTTTCCGTCTGGATGTCCACGCTGAGGCGCTTTAACATGAAAGTGGCTCCCCTTGGGTCCCTGGTGGTGTCGATGAGTCTGGAACCCAGTTCTTTAAGGAAATGTGTTGCATTTTTTCCCCATGATCCCAAGGTCTCTGATCCCACTGGGACAAATTGATACTGTTGGCTTATGTCCCTGTACTTGCCGATTTTGTACTCGTCCCTGTGGTCAGCAGCTCCTCCCTGTCGCCCGACACTGTGATGGACGTAGGTGTCAGCCAGTGTCGACACACAGGTATAGTCCCATGCTAAGAGCTTGCCATTCTTCCAAGGATAGATGGTGATCCCGTCAGGGCGGTTTGCTGGGTTGTGGGTATTGTTAGCTGCTAGTGATCCGTGCTTTCTCTCGGCTGGGCATCCAGCTGTAGCAAGGGTTCTCTTTATGATGACGTTGACTTCATTGTGTCTTGCATGCCAGCCCTTGGTTTTGGAACAGTTAAGACCATGTAGACCATATTGGTCGGCTTGCGCATTGCCGCAAATACGCATATATTCCGTGTGAATTGGGGCAGCAAGGCGCAGAGCCACTGCAGTATATTCCATTATCTGATTCCACATCAACGAGGAGAACAGAACTATTGGCAGAAGATCTTATGTCGCAGTTTGATCTAGGACTGAAAAAAAGCACCTTGTATTTCACTGGTTTAGGGTCTTAGGGTCGAGGCGTGTTCCCATGGCCGAAATGGGAACTGTTTGGATGGAGTTCCCAGAGTGACGTGCACTCACAGCTAGGAGATGGGCAGTCTCACTGTCTGATGTTACAGCCCTAAGCATGTTGGGAAGTATCTTTTCAGTGATGGGGAAATCCCAGCTTGACTGTTTGTAGGCCAGTTCTGCACTAGGTTTTTGTGTTGGAGCAGCAAGAGTCTCCCATTCAGTGATGGCACTGGTGTAGCTAGGGTCCTGTATTCCAACTGAATCACTGAGGTTGTCTGGAAGAATTTGTTTCATTAGCTCATTTGATGCTATGAAAGAGGATAAGAAAGCTGGTAGGGCAATCTGGGAGGATTTGCGTACTCCCAGCCCCCCAAGCCTGACTGGAAATGAGGCTTGCATCCACTGTCCATCTTCGAGGGAAAGATTCAATACACTCTCTAGCATGGTCTTGAGGAGAGAGTCATATTCCTTGAGTTTCGGACTGCTGAAGGCTGGGGAGCATCTCAGGAAGTAAGTAAGTTTTGGGATTGACAGGCACCTGGTGAGTAGGTAGAAAGCATCATGTGTATCGATGTCTTTCATCCTGTCTTCCATCGTCCTGAGATCTGATATTTTTTTTCCAGGACCAGATCAATGGCATTGGGTCTAAGAGGAGCACCAAGGAGAGTGCTGTTTGCTGGATGAATGGCTCGTGCCCTTGGTAAAACAGCACTAATGTTCTGGATCATCTGTCGATTGGTAGAAAATATTTCACATTTGGTGGGGTTTAAAGATAGGCCCAGGCTCTCTCCCATGTCTTTAATTTTCCTGATGTCCCCTAGGAGAGATTCTGTAGTGCCAGCTAGGGTGTCATCATCCAAGAACCAGATATTGAGCTCACTGGACAGAGCTTCTGTGACTTCCTTGATGACTAGACAGAATAGAAAGGGGGCGAGAGGGTCCCCCCTGTTGCACACTCTCACACGAGTCAATTTCATGGTCCCCAAACAATAGTTTAGAAGCCACACTATAACACGATTCTATGAAGGGATAGAGGGAAGGAAAGTGCCTAGAAACTGCTTGGAGAGCAGCATCCCTTCTGACTGAGTTGAAAGCATTGACAAAGTCCAATTTGATTAAGGCTTTTTCATTGGACATGTTGTTGATGTATGCTCGTGCTGCATGGGCAGCTGCTTCACAGCCTTGTTGAACACCAAAACTGAGCTGACTTGGTTTCAACATTGAGGCAGCCTCTTGACTCACCATTCTTACTGCAGCCTTGGCAACTAGGCGCCGGAGGGTGTTGCCCACTGCAATGGGCCTGACTCCTCCATCCTTTTTCCGGAGGGCACACAGTGAGGCACCAAAGAAAAGGGGTCTAATGGCCTCTGGGACATTACTAGCCAGGCACACATTGGAAAATTTGGTGAGTTCAGACAACAACCTCTCTGAAACCTCACCATATATATGTGTGTGTGTGTGTGTGTGTGTGTGTGTGTGTGTGTGTGTGTGTGTGTGTGTGTGTGTGTTTGGTGTCGAATACGTAAAATTGGTTTGAAGATATATTTTTTCATTTATGTTAATGTAAAGATTAATAATTTTATATCAAAAGAATCTTAGAAAACTTACCTAACCTTATTAAACAAGCGCAATTTAATTTAGCCTAATCCAACTAAATATATTTTAGATAAGCTTAAAATAATTTAATAATAAACAAACACAATGAAATATATTTTTGTCGTTAGGTTCAGAATGATTTTTGCGAAATTATTGCATACAAAAATTTTCGCTTGCCTTGTATTTAAGGCAAAATAGCAAGTTTTACCTATTCGGCCTATAGGCCTTTCGTGTTGCAATTAGCACATCATCAGGAGCTTGAAATGTTGCAGAAAAGAGGATGAAGTCCAAGTAAAGCCGTTTAGAGGAGAATCTTTTTTGCGGACGCGGGTCGAAGTTTGACCAGCGTCTGCCTCAGAATCTTTTGGAATAAACTATGGCTGTGTTTCTTTTGGATAAACTAAAGATGTCTTCCACTTTAAATGAGTTCCCTTTAAATGAGTTGGTGGTGGACATGTTTTCTAATGCATAGAAAAAACACCTAGATAATTGCCAGATATCTATATTTATAATGTTAAGCTTTTTACATCATATTGAAGACGATCGAATTTCTTATAATTGTCACTTCCAGTAATGTTACTCTTGTCGGATTATCACTACAATATCAGTCATTGTGGGCTGGCGGTCTTATAATGCCTTAAAAAAATACTCAACCTTCCAGGCACTGGGCACTGGTTGGCACTCTTCCTAATTCTAACAAAAGCGCTCCTCTGAACGTGTTTGCTTGGACTTATCCTGTTTTCTGCATCACTGCAAGCTGCTGCTGATGTGTTGATTGCAACACGAAACACCTAGAGCTATCATTCAACTCCAAAGTTAGTGGATCCATATACATATATGGATGTATGTTCACTTAGAATAGGATGGATCTTGGGAAAACACAAGAAACGCATCACTGATGCAGAATTTTTTAAAGAATGTATTCTGGAAACTGTCGATACATTGAGGATAAACATAAAAAAAAAGAGATTAAAGACAAAATAAAGTATATTCCATTATCTGGATTTTTGGTAGACATATTGTCACATCTGAACGATCTTATTAAACTGCAAGGGAAAAACACACGATCTTCAACATAGTCGAAACAATTCGAACTTTCCAGAAGAAATTGGAACTTTTCGCTAACGATGTTCAGAGCCAACTTTTACATTTCCCCAGACTTTTGGAGCTGATCAAAAATTTCAATTTACGCTTTGATGACTTGGTTCTTGGAAAACAGTTGCTGGTGTTCGTTCAAAACCTCTTTCTAGTGGAGGACATCACAGAATTCTCAGTCGAAGCAAAACAACCCTTCAAATGGGTAGATGCTGCAAAAATTCAACTGGAACTCATTGACTTGCAAGAGAATGTGAGGCTGAGACAAGTACTCTGTGAGGCTGAGACAAGTACTCTGTGAGGCTGAGACAAGTACTCTGTGAGGCTGAGACAAGTACTCTGTGAGGCTGAGACAAGTACTCTGTGAGGCTGAGACAAGTACTCTGTGAGGCTAAGACAAGTACTCTGTGAGGCTGAGACAAGTACTCTGTGAGGCTGAGACAAGTACTCTGTGATTGTGCACCACAAACATTTTAGTCAAAGGAAGGATCACTTGCGAATTTTCCCAGGCTTGACAGATTAGCAGTCCAGGTTCTCCCAATGTTTGGGTCCACCTACTGCTGCCAGTCTGCGTTCTCAACTATGAACTTGGTGAAGAACAAGTTCCACTCCTGTATGACCAGTGAACACCTCCACCCCTGTCTTCCACTAGCTATTACTCCATTAGTAACAAAATTTCGGGAATTAACACGAAGCAAGACGTGTAATTTCTCTCACTAAACTAACATAACAGAACAACAGTACACAGACACACATACACCATACAAAGACAACTTGCCTACAGTCATACACACATGCATCAGTGTTGTTGATCTTTACATGTTAAAATTCGGATTTTTTTTGTAAATAAATCTTCAAATCCTGTTGTAGTGTATGTTTAATTATATACCTTTCTGTTAATCAGTATATACATTAATTTTTGAGTTTGAAAACTCCATTTAAACCAATTTGAGTAAAAAAGATTCAAAACATGTTCCATACAATATGTAAAAATTTTGTAATTTTTTATAGGACGAGGACTGAAAATGAAGTTCATAGAAAATGATGAATACACTGACCTGTACTTTGATTTGTTGCTTTTCATGATTGCGTGTAAAAAAAATGTATCCAGAACTTTGCATACATTGGTACTTGCTCATAGTAGTTGAGTAGCGCAGCTGTTGGAAGTAGTAGTGTAGGTAACTCTTGGTTGCTATGTGATGGCGGAGTTTACTGTTTTGAGGATGAAGAATGAGACATAGTGACTAGTACAATATTTGGAAATCCTTACTACGGAAATGTTTCAGTCCATTACAAGAAGAATACTGGAACGCGAGGAGCTTGAGGTATCAGTCCCACAGCCTGAAGTCGATGTGGTCAGTCCATCAATATTGAGAAAATATAACATATGCGCAGAAAAGTGGCTTATATTCTGTAGACAGGTGAATTAAAGGAGCATGAGGCAGCCTGTGGAAAAATCCACTAGTGTAAGTAGGTCGTGCCTATAGGTTAGGCAACAGCTGACGAATTTCTTTTAACAAGATCCAAGTTGAAGAATGAGACACAAATGTCTCGTACTTTATCTTGTCTGTTTTGTAAGCCATTTATATCACATCTGTTAGACACAGCAACATCTTTTGCCATTATCTCATTTTCACTCACCACACAATACCTCTCATAATACATTGCAATGCACACAATTGCAATGCAATGCACACAATTCCACTCACAACACAAGATAACATAAAATTCTTCTAGCTGCACAATATCTCCCACCACACAATGCAACTTGCCACACAGTATAACTCACCACACGACATCACTCACCACGCAATACCTCTCGTCACATGTGTTGACTCACCAAACATGGCATACGAATGTTTGCTGCTTTTCCATAGTCAGTGATAAAAATGGGCGGCTCGGGTGTTTGTTGCGGAAGTCCTGCAAAGTGAGTGATATGGGCGACCCGCTGCTGTCATTCGAACCCACAAACGGAAATTAGATAGGCTAGTGTCGACGCGAATAAGAGTTGGTGAGTGGTGGCGCTACCACAAAGGTGAAACAATATGGTGAGGCTGTCACAAATATAGTTCATATTGATTACTCCACCTGCCACTGTGGTGGAACACTGTAGAGACTGTCACAGTGGCAGGTAGACGCTGCCACAGTCCTTGAGCACTGGGGTGTGGCTGCCACAGTGGTGGAATACTGTGGTGAAACTGCTATAGTGGTGGAACATTATGAAGGATGTGGCAATGTTGTAATGCTGTTGAGAGGACAACACGGTGGTAGAACACGGGTAAACTGATAAGATGCTGCCACAATGTTGGAACAATGGGAAAAAGCTTTTATAGTGGTGGAACACGGGAAAATTAGGGACAGGTTGAAACATTAGAGGAATACAGGAACACTTGAAAGAGGATACGACTGAACAAGAAGAATGAAGAAAGGCTGTCAGTGGGAGTACTGGGAACAGGCGGCCACAATGGTTAAACGCATAACCCGACTGAGAAAGCAGGCTAAGAAGCTACAGTCAGTAGTATCACTTGTGATATGTGCAAAGCAGTCCCAACCGTCCTAACAGTAGGCAAAGTATCTTAATGTGTGAACCGGAAAGTCGACAGAATGAACTTAAGAGACTAGAATAGGCTTATGCAGATAGAAGAGTCAATGAGAGGAAGTGAAATGAGGTTGATGGGAAGGAATGATGACACCGCGAGAGGAAGTTAGCAAAGGTAAATACCAGAGGCAGAAACAGATGTCGGAGAAAGATAGCATAGGAAAATAAAATGGCAGAGCAAGATAGCAAAGAAGAGAGAAACCTAACCTAACCTAAGCAAGAAAGCGAAACCTCAGGAGAATGACTACAGCACAATACAGAGAAACAGTGCCACTGAACAAGGAATGAAGAGACAAGAGGATGGGAAGGTTTGAGAAGATTCTGTTTATGTTGGTAAGGAAATCTGCAGAAAACTTTAGCCAAAGACGATATGAAAGATTATTCTGAAAAGTCGTTCACGAGAAACGGAAGACAAAGACGTAATGAATGAAAATATTAAACATGCACATGAACAATAACAGACCTGACTGACTTAGCGACAAAAATATTGACCGAAATAAACATTTGCACTAACTATCTATGTATTAACATGAATGCTGCATCATCACAGCTGCCACCATGGATGCTGCATCATCACAGCTGCCACCATGGATGCTGCATCATCACAGCTGCCACCATGGATGCTGCATCATCACAGCTGCCACCATGGATGCTGCACTATCACAGCTGCCACCATGGATGCTGCACCATCACAGCTGCCACCATAGATGCTGCACCATCACAGCTGCCTCCATGGATGCTGCATCATCATAGCTGTCACCATGGATGCTGCACCATCACAGCTGCCACCATGGATGCTGCATCATCACAGCTGCCACCATGGATGCTGCATCATCACAGCTGCCACCATGGATGCTGCATCATCACAGCTGCCACCATGGATGCTGCATCATCACAGCTGCCTCCATGGATGCTGCATCATCACAGCTGCCACCATGGATGCTGCATCATCACAGCTACCTCCATGGATGCTGCATCATCACAGCTGCCACCATGGATGCTGCATCATCACAGCTGCCACCATGGATGCTGCATCATCACAGCTGCCACCATGGATGCTGCATCATCACAGCTGCCTCCATGGATGCTGCATCATCACAGCTGCATCCATGGATGCTGCATCATCACAGCTGCCTCCATGGATGCTGCATCATCACAGCTGCCACCATGGATGCTGCATCATCACAGCTACCTCCATGGATGCTGCATCATCACAGCTGCCACCATGGATGCTGCATCATCACAGCTGCCACCATGGATGCTGCATCATCACAGCTGCCTCCATGGATGCTGCATCATCACAACTGCCACCATGGATGACGCATCATCACAGCTGCCACCATGGATGCTGCATCATTACAACTGTCACCATGAATGTTGCATCATCACAGCTGCCATTATGGATGCTGCACTATCACAGCTGCCACCATGGATGCTGCACATCACAGCTGCCACCATGATGCTGCACCATCACAGCTGCCTCCATGGATGCTGCATCATCAAGCTGTCTCCATGGATGCTGCACCATCACAGCTGCCACCATGGATGCTGCATCATCACAGCTGCCACCATGGATGCTGCATCATCACAGCTGCCACCATGGATGCTGCATCATCACAGCTGCCACCATGGATGCTGCATCATCACAGCTGCCTCCATGGATGCTGCATCATCACAGCTGCCTCCATGGATGCTGCATCATCACAGCTGCCACCATGGATGCTGCATCATCACAGCTGCCTCCATGGATGCTGCATCATCACA
This sequence comes from Cherax destructor, assembly GCA_009830355.1. Taxonomy (NCBI): domain Eukaryota; kingdom Metazoa; phylum Arthropoda; class Malacostraca; order Decapoda; family Parastacidae; genus Cherax; species Cherax destructor. The sequence continues at coordinate 72,473 of WNWK01009512.1, forward strand.
GCTGCCACCATGGATGCTGCATCATCACAGCTGCCACCATGGATGCTGCATCATCACAGCTGCCTCCATGGATGCTGCATCATCACAGCTGCCACCATGGATGCTGCACCATCACAGCTGCCACCATGGATGCTGCATCATCCCAACTGCCACCATGGATGCTGCACCATCACAGCGGTCACCATGGATGCTGCACCATCACAGCTGCCACCATGGATGCTGCACCATCACAGCTGCCACCATGGATGCTGCACCATCACAGCTGCCACCATGTATGCTGCATCATCACAACTGCCACCATGGATGCTGCACCATCACAGCTGCCACCATGGATGCTGCATCATCACAGCTGCCACCATGGATGCTGCATCATCACAACTGCCACCATGGATGCTGCACCATCACAGCTGCCACCATGGATGCTGCATCATCACAACTGCCACCATGGATGCTGCACCATCACAGCTGCCACCATGGATGCTGCATCATCACAACTGCCACCAGTTTGTGAAAGAACCAATCATGGGTAATAACCTGCTTGGAGAATTAGCTTCTCCACAGATGAACAGTTCTTTTTCGTGATCCTGCGTATTGTTATTGCCTATAGATTCTCAACTGGGCTGAAGTCGGGAGAGTTTTCAGGCCAGTATAGAATGCTTAGCCATCTCACTTCGAAGAAAGTCATCAGTTTTCTCGATGTGTGGCATAGAGCAAGATGCTGTTGGAAAACGCCTTCTCCATCAGGAAAGACTCTATCCACGATGAGAAGCAGATCAGTTGCTACGATTGCATTCTGTTTTTCACTGCTCATCGTTCCCTCAACAATATGAAGCCGTGCTCGGCCTTTGCCAGTAAAACTATCTTAAAACATCTTAGGTGGATGTTTTGGCGCTAGTTGAATGCGTCCATTCCTAATAAGTTCGCCTTCGCTCCGTCTTAGCAGGCGCTTTATAGGGATTTTCCCGAGTACCAATGGTGTGGGGTCGCCCCTTTTTAATGTAACAATAAGTCTAGTATTAATTAGGCTTAGTCTTCTCTTTATCTAAGACCATTAGGTTTGATACATTAAGGAGACCAAAATTAAACAGATTATGTTTATTAAGATGTTTAATATAATGAATTTTGAACAATACTCTCTCTGTTTCTCTCTTAAAACATAAAATACCGTTATAAAGCCTTACGATTGGCTTCGTAGACAATTTAGGCTATGTAAGGTTACATACAGAATAAACACCCTATAATAGATAATCTTTATGCATACACACACAGGGGCATCATAATGTAATGGTGAATTGATGCCTTAAAGGAAACTATGTTTAACTCTCGATATTGGTTAAGTTACCTTTAGCCTGTGACCAAGAAATCAAACGCCTAACTGTCACGTCCCATTACAAGGGCCTCCGAGCCTTAAACTCAACTTAAACTAGTAAGACTTTCAGTCTTACTGTGTCTCTAAACACAGAAACCTACAGAACGCAATACTGTGGGACAACCTCAAAACGATGCGAGTCGTGGAAGACTCTGTGCTCGAAAAAACTCTGATCCAAAGCGAGACCCTTAATACCACCAATATGTTCTCTCGACCCTGAACAGAACCACAATGACTAGAGCACACGCTGTATACCCTAGGTCAGGTATGGTCACGTGACTTGGACCATCGTGAGTGTAATCTCCAAGTGCTAAACTTGTAGCAACCATTCCTGAACCACTATATCAGCAGTTACCTTCGATAATATTAATAATATTAATAACAATTAATAATATTAATAACAATTAACATGAAGATGAGTAGATAATAATACAAAGTCGAATATCTTCATTTTAGCTACTAATGAAGATATTCACAATGCAATATTAAGTAAAGGTTACAATAATGAATATAAACACCTTGAGCCTTATCCAGTTGAAACACCCATTTACTTCAAAATGCGCCTCATCTGAGCATATTACTTTTCTCCATTCATCTGTCATCAATCCATTATGATCAAGTGCTCACCACATATTTTTTTTTTCATAGCAGCAGTCAATAATTGTTTCTTTACCAGTTTTCTAGCAGTTCTGCCAACTTCAAGGAGTTCTCGTAGAACTGTTGAAGAATCAACGGAAGATAAATCTCTGTAGACCTTTGTTGGTTTTCTTGGGATCCTTCACATAATTTTTAATTATAAACTAGTCATCGAGGTGCTGGCTTATATATATATATATATATATATATATATATATATATATATATATATATATATATATATATATATATATATATATATATATATATATATATATATATATATATATATATATATATATATATATATATATATACATATATATATATGTCGTGCCGATTAGGTAAAACTGATCAATTAGCAAGAACTCATCTAAAATTAAATCCTTTCTAAAATTTTCTTATACGTTTAAAGATATATTTTTTTCATTTATGGTAATATAAGAATTTATAATTTTGTACCAAGAGAAACTTTGAAAACCTACCTAACCTTATTACAACAAGCGCAATTTAATTTAGCCTAACCCAACTAAATATATTTTAGATACGTTAACATTAATTTAATAATAAACAAACACAATGAAATATATTTTTTTCGTTATATTCAGAATGATTTTGGCTAAATTATTGCATACACAAATTTTCACGACATATATATATATATATATGTATATGTCGTGCCGATTAGTAAACTGTAATTAGCAAGAAATCATCTAAAATTGTCCTTTTAAAATTTTCTTATACGTTTAAGATATATTTTTCATTTATGTAATGTAAAATTTATAATTTGCACCAAGAGAAACTTTGAAAACCTACCTAACCTTATTATAACAAGCGCAATTTAATTTAGCCTAACCCAACTAAATATATTTTAGATACGTTAACAATAATTTAATAATAAACAAACACAATGAAATATATTTTTCGTTAGTTAGAATGATTTTTGCGAAATTATTGCATACACAAATTTTCGCTTGTCTTATATGGCAAGGTGAGCGTTGCTATTTAAGCCAAAATCGCGAGTTTTACCTAATCGGCACGACATATATATATATATATATATATATATATATATATATATATATATATATATATATATATATATATATATATATATATATATATATATATATATATATATATATATATATATATATATATATATATATATATATATATATATATATATATATATATATATATGTATATATATATATATATGTATATATATATATATATATATATATATATATATATATATATATATATATATATATATATATATATATATATATATATATATATATATATATATATATATATATATACACAACATATATATATATGTTGTGCCGATTAGGTAAAACTTGCTATTTTGGCTTATATAGCAACTATCTTCTGCCATATAAGACAAGCGAAAATTTGCGTATGCAATAATTACGCAAAATCATTCTGAACCTAACGAAAAAATATATTTAGTTGGTTAGGCTAAATTAAATTGCGCTTGTTATAATAAGGTTAGGTAAGTTTTCAATGTTTCTCTTGGTACAAAATTATAAATTTTTACATTAACATAAATGAAAAAAATATATATCTTTAAACGTATAAGAGAAAATTTTAGAAAGGACTTACTTATAAATGAGTTCTTGCTAATTGACCAGTTTTACCTAATAGGCATGCCATAC
>WNWK01009513.1:0-22500 GCA_009830355.1 Cherax destructor
ACAACTCACTATGACCACAATTCATTTTGACCTCACCTCCCTATGACCACACCTCACCACTACCTCACTAAGACCTCACCAAAGTATGATCACACCTCACTATGACCTCACCTCGCTATGACCACACCTCTCGATGATCCACACCTGAGGGGACACAGATGGACTTCTGGAGACATGGAACGAAGGAAAGCACCATGAGGATAGGTCAGGTATGGTCAGTGAAGCTGACTGAAATTTATCTGTACAGAATCTTCACAAAAAAAAAGAGAAATAATAATAAGAGGAAAGCTTGTAAACAACAACTGTCTTTTACATTCCACCTGTTGTCACTCAACAACTAACGAGGCCGCAATACAGACTTTCCTCAAGGATCAAAACAGTGTGAAAGCAAAGACATTTTCTGATTTTTTGGAAGATGACAAGAAAATGGAGAGTGTTGGATTTTTGGCAGACATAATGTCACATCTGAACGATCTTTACGTTAAACTGCAAGAGGAAAAACACACGATCTTCAACATGATCTCAACAATTCCAGAAGAAATTGGAACTTTTCGCTGTCGATGTTCAGAGCCAACTTTTACATTTCCCCAGACTTTTGGAGCAACATAACGATGAAACAGATTCTAAATATGTTACGTTTTGATGACTTTGTTCTTGGAAAATAGTTGCTGGTGTTGGTTCAAAAACCCCTTTATAGTGGCGGGTATCTCAGAATTCTCAGTCTCAGCAAAACAAGCCTTCACATGGGTAGATGCTGCAAAAATTCAACTGGAACTCCTTGACTTGCAAGAGAATGTGAGGCTGAGACAAGTACTCTGTGAGGCTGAGACAAGTACTCTGTGAGGCTGAGACAAGTACTCTGTGATTGTGCACCAGAAACATTTTGGTTAAAGGAAGGATCACCTGCGAATTTTCCCAGGCTTCACAGATTAGCAGTCCAGATTCTCACAATGTTTGGGTCCACCTACTGCTGTCAGTCTGCGTTCTCAACTATGAACTTGGTGAAGAACAAGTTCCGTTCCTGTATGACCAGTGAACACCTCCACTACTGTCTTCCACTAGCTATTGCTCCATTTGTACCAAGATTTTGGGAATTAACACGAAGCAAGAAGAGTCATTTCTCTCAATAAACTAACATAACAGAACAACAGTACACAGTCATATACACATTACATCAGTCTTCTTGATATTTTCATGTTAAAATTCGGATTTTTTTAAATAAGACCTCAAATCCTATTGAAGTGTAATTGTTATTACATACCATACTGTTAATCATTATATATATATATATATATATATATATATATATATATATATATATATATATATATATATATATATATATATATATATATATATATATACATATATATAAATAAGTATACAAGATATGATGTAGGGCGTAATGACAGTAGTTTGTTAGACTATGTATTGGTAGATAAAAGACTGTTGAGTAGACTTCAGGATGTACATGTTTATAGAGGGGCTACAGATATATCAGATCACTTTTTAGTTATAGCTACAGTGGGAGTAAAAGGTAGATGGGATACAAGGAAAATAGAATCAGTAAGTAAAAGAGAGGTGAAGGTTTATAAACTAAAAGAGGAGGCAGTTAGGGTAAGATATAAACAACTATTGGAGGATAGATGGGCTAGTGAGAGTGTAGGAAATGGGGTCGAAAATGTATGGGGTAGATTTAAAAATGTAGTGTTAGAGTGTTCAGCAGAAGTTTGTGGTTACAGGCGAGTGGGTGCGGGAGGGAAGAGGAGCGATTGGTGGAATGATGATGTAAAAGAGTAGTAAGGGAGAAAAAGTTAGCATATGAGAGGTTTTTACAAAGTAGAAGTGATGCAAGGAGGGAAGAGTATATGGAGAGAAAAAGAGAGGTTAAAAGAGTGGTGAAGCAATGTAAAAGAGAGCAGATGAGAGAGTGGGTGAGATGTTATCAGCAAATTTGTTGAAAATAAGAAAAGTTTTGGAATGAGATTAATAAGTTGAGGAAGCCTAGAGAACAAATGGATTTGACAGTTAAAAATAGGAGAGGAGAGTTATTAAATGGAGAGTTAGAGGTATCGGGAAGATGGAGAGAATATTTTGAGGATTTGTTAAATGTTGATGAAGACAGGAAGCTGTGATTTCGTGTGTAGGGCAAGGAGGAATAACATCTTGTAGGAGTGTGGAAGAGCCAGTTGTGGGTGTAGGGGAAGTTCGTGAAGCAGTGGGTAGAATGAAAGGGGGTAAGGCAGCTGGGATTGATGGGATAAAGATAGAAATGTTAAAAGCAGGTGGGGATATAATTTTGGAGTGGTTGGTGCTATTATTTAATAAATGTATGGAAGAGGGTAAGGTACCTAGGGATTGGCAGAGAGCGTGTATTGTTCCTTTGTATAAAGGCAAAGGGACAAAGAGAGTGCAAAAATTATAGGGAATAAGTCTGTTGAGTGTACCTGGTAAAGTGTATGGTAGAGTTATTATTGAAAGAATTAAGAGTAAAACAGAAAGCAGGATAGCAGATGAACAAGGGGCTTTAGGAAAGGTAGGGGTGTGTAGACCAAGTGTTTACAGTGAAACATATAGGTGAACAGTATTTGGATAAGGGTAAAGATGTTTTTGTGGCATTTATGGATTTGGAAAAGGCGTATGATAGGGTAGATAGGGGGCAATGTGGCAGATGTTGCAGGTGTATGGAATAGGAGGAAGGTTACTGAAAGCAGTGAAGAGTTTTTATGAGGATAGTGAGGCTCAGGTTAGAGTGTGTAGGAGGGAAGGGACTATTTCCCAGTAAAAGTGGGCCTTAGACAAGGATGTGTGATGTCACCGTGGTTGTTCAATATATTTATAGATGGGGTTGTAAGAGAAGTGAATGCAAGGGTCTTGGCAAAAGGTGTTGGTCTAAAAGATAAAGAAGCAAATACAAAGTGGGAGTTGTCACAGTTGCTTTTTGCTGATGACACTGTGCTTTGGGAGATTCTGAAGAGAAGCTGCAGAGGTTGGTGGATGAATTTGTAGGGTGTGTAAAAGAAGAAAATTGAAAGTGAATATAGGAAAGAGTAAGGTGATGAGGATAACAAAAGAATAGGTGACGAAAGATTGGATATCAGATTGGAGGGAGAGAGTATGGAGGAGGTGAATGTATTCAGATATTTGGGAGTGGACATGTCGGCGGATGGGTCTATGAAGGATGAGGTGAATCATAGAATTGATGAGGGGAAAAGGGTGAGTGGAGCACTTCGGAGTCTGTGGAGACAAAGAACCTTGTCCATGGAAGTAAAGAGGGAATGTATGAGAGTATAGTTATACCAACGCTCTTATATGGGTGTGAAGCATGGGTGATGAATGTTGCAACGAGGAGAAGGCTGGAGGCAGTGGAGATGTCATGTCTGAGGTCAATGTGTGGTGTGAATATAATGCAGAGAATTCGGAGTTTGGAAATTAGGAGGAGGTGCGGATTACCAAAACGATTGTCCAGAGAGCTGAGGAGGGGTTGTTGAGGTGGTTTGGACATGTAGAGAGAATGGAACGAGACAGAGTGACTTCGAGAGTGTATAAATCTGTAGTGGAGGGAAGGCGGGGTAGGGGTCGGCCTAGGAAAGGTTGGAGGGAGGGGGTAAAGGAAGTTTTGTGTGCGAGGGGCTTGGACTTCCAGCAAGCATGTGTGAGCGTATTTGATAGGAGTGAATGGAGGCATATGGTTTTTAATACTTGACGTGCTGTTGGAGTGTGAGCAAAGTAACATTTATGAAGGGATTCAGGAAACCGGCAGGCCGGACTTGAGTTCTGGAGATGGGAAGTACAGTGCCGGCACTCTGAAGGAGGGGTGTTAATGTTGCAGTTTTATAACTGTAGTGTAAAGCACCCTTCTGGCAAGACAGTGATGGAGTGAATGATGATGAAAGTTTTTCTTTTCGGGCCACCCTGCCTTGGTGGGAATCGGCCGATGTGTTAATAAAAAAAAATATATATATATATATATATATATATATATATATATATATATATATATATATATGTCGTGCCGATTAGGTAAAACTTGCGATTTTGGCTTAAATACCAACGCTCACCTTGCCATATAAGACAAGTGAAAATTTGTGTATGCAATAATTTCGCCAAAATCATTCTGAACATAACGAAAAAAGTAAATTTCATTGTTTTTGTTTATTATTAAATTATTGTTAACGTATCTAAAATATATTTAGTTGGGTTAGGCTAAATTAAATTGCGTTTGTTGTAATAAGGTTAGGTAGGTTTTCAAAGTTTCTCTTGGTACAAAATTATAAATTCTTACATTAACATAAATGAAAAAAATATATATTTAAACGTATAAGAGAAAATTTTAGAAATGACTTAATTTTAGATGAGTTCTTGCTAATTGACCAGTTTTACCTAATCGGCACGACATATATATATATATAGTATATGTTTGAAAACTCCATTTAAACCAATTTGAGTAAGAAAAATACAAAACTTGTTCGATATAATGTAAAAATTATTTTTCCCCACTATTTATCTTCACATTTTGTAAATTTTTATAGGACGAGAACTGAAAATGAAGTTCATAGAAAGTGATGAGAACACTGACTGACCTGTACTCGAATTTGTTGCTTTTCATGACTGCGTGTAAAAAATGTATCCGGACCTTTGCATACATTGGTACTTGTCCAAGTGGACCTTTGCTCATAGTAGTTGAGTTAGTACGACTGACGAGGTTGTATTATAAATCAATTTAAAATGTCACAGGTTTTCCTACCTAAACTGCTTTATAGGTTAAATGATATTCATTAATGTAAGTCTGTGTGAGATATTAACGAGACGTGTTGGCCAGGCTGCTGCATCATCCTCTGCTAACATTATTTTTGTCACTAGATCACCTCTCCCAAATTGGTAGATTTTTTTCTTTTTGCGTTTGTGGTCATTTTTTGTCATTAAAGCCATCTATTGAGGCAAAAACGTATGTAATTAGGCTGTCGAATCTGTTGGAAATCAATCCTTAACAATAAAGTCTCTATTGAACGTATGACTTTCACTGCTGGAAGAATACTTTTCAAACTCCCGTTCCGTCATACAGTTCTGAGCCCATAGTAACTTCAGTGTCGTTAAGTAGACACATTAAAACTGCGGCAGCTACAGAAGCAGTGTACATAAGTTAGGTCTGTGTAATAACTTATGTTTTTTTTCATTCCATTATTTTTGTTTGTAGACCAAAATAACTTAAATAATCTCATTACTATACTTAAATATAACTTTGGTACAGCCTGTGCCTGTGAAACAAATCAAAGCCGTACACAATGTTTGACACAACTGTAATAAATACAGCAATAATGGAGACAGTAACAATGAGACGAACTAGCCAGGTTGTAGGCCAGGCTGCAGGTCTGGTTGCAGGCCAGGTTGTAGGCCTGGCTGCCGAAATTCTTTTTGTCAACAGATGGAGTCTACCATGATGGTCGACTTTATTTGAGATTCGCTGATCTTTTGTTTTGTGTGTGTGTGTATTGTGGATATAAGTGAATGTGTTAGGAATGTTGAGCATTGGAAGATAATTACTTTGGAGTGACATGAATAATCAGTGTGGGAGACACTGTTGAGGAAGATACAGTGGGAAAGTTTGAAGTGTTTGATGTAAATAATATTGTGGAGAACAGTACAATAACACAAGAAAAGTAACTCATAATAACAGAACAACACAAAACAGTACAGTAACACAGAAGAACAATACAGTATTACATAAGAACAATACAGTATTACATAAGAACAATACAATAAAATAAGGGAGGAGTAGAGCAAGATGACAACAATACATAAAACAACAGTATTGAAGACATTAAGACAGAGTTGTACTGGCCAGGTTGTAACATCTACAACAGTAATTACTTTTGTCGAGAGGTTGACTCTCTCAGTGTGTACATCTTATTTTCTTTCCCTATTTTTTTTTTTTGTGTTTATGAATATTTTTGTCAATATAGTGAAGTTGAGAGAAGTGAAGATATGAAAAATTAAAAAGAGAGAGAGAGACTAATATTTAATAATTCATAAGAGTTTTTTTTGTGTTATATCCAATAAAAAGATTCTCTAACTTGTGACTTTCTCATATCTTACATTTATCATTAAGGATATATAATATAAATACAATTTTAGCAGCTGCGTGAGAAAGTACAGATATGTGCATATATCTGAGTGACACATGGGTTGGATAATATGTATTGTGGGTGTGCTTGGGGAATTGTGTTTATAATACTGTAGAGTGAGACAAGACAATAAATGTGTGTAGTTACCGCTTGTAAAATTTACTTGTCGATTGACACTTGGCCTGATGAATGTAATGTGTGTGTGTGTGTGTGTATGTGTGTGTGTGGGGGCAGTGTGTGTGTGTGTGACTGTACTTGTGTACTTGCGTATTTACTTGTGGACGTTTCGGTGGACGGACGGACAGACACAAATATAAACAATAAATGAAAACAAAACAAAAATAACGAACAGCCTCCGTCCCTGTCTTTGTTTGTGGTACAGTTCACAACTGCTGTGTCTTTGTCCCTGTCTTTGTTTGTGGTACAGTTCACAACTGCTGTGTCTTTGTCCCTGCAAAATATTGTTTAAATTAAATAAAATATTAGTGTTTGTCCATTGGCTGCTGATTATACCAAAATTGTGATTGATCGAGTGATGGAAAAGACAAAATATAAGTAATGAAGAACTGGCAAGGTTTAGAAAGAGGAAGGGTATGTGTGCATCAACATAATTTTGCAAACATTCGATAAACAGAAAAGCGAATTGTTACAAAAGACATCGCAGTTGTTGCCAGAGTTGCTAACGAACAAGTGAATAAAAACAGCAGCACCGAAGATTCTGATGAAATAGTTTTTGTCAATAAATCTAGACAACCTTGAAGGTCGATTTTTTAGAGTGGATGAGAGTGATGGAGTTCCTGCGAAATGTTAATTGAAACTTTTGGTAATTTTGAGTCAACATAATTGTTTAGGGAAACATAAATAACATTACGGGAGACACTGTTGTGGAAGATGCAGGATTCAATAAACAATTTACGCTAAAGAATTTCTATATTTCCGGTTTATTTCCTATGCAAATTAATTTAATTATAAGAAAAGTGAGAGAAAATACAGATATGTGTGTGAACATTTGTGAGTGAAAATGACAAATTGAAACAAAAAAAAGAAAATTGATGACATTTTTGTAAGAGATTTCCTGGTGGGAAGACAGAGTCACACACGGACTCACATCTATACACAGTAAAACGTTCAAAAATACACATATAAAGCTGTATGAGTGAAAACAAAACAAAAATTGACTTGAACACTTAATGAAACATAAATAGAAGTCCCAGATTTTTACTAAGTAACCTCACCTTGGTGGCCATGTTGGGTGGCAGCTTGGTCTTGTCTAGCTGGTCTACTGTTCGTGGCTGTCTTGGTGGGTGGAATTACAGGACGCAGTTTTCTGTGTGTCCCCTCCTGTAATTCCACCCACCTGGACAGTCTCAGCAGTAGACCAGCTAGACAAGACCAAGTTGCCACCCAACAAGGTCACTGGGGATGGGGCCAACACATACACAACACACACACACACACACACACACACACACATCACCCACCCGCCCGCCTACCACCCATCCGCCCAACACCCACCCATCCGCCCAACACCCACCCATCCGCCCAACACCCACCCATCCGCCCGACGCCCATCCACCCGCCACCCACCTGGGAAAGTGAGGAAGGGAGTTCATCTGAGGGGACACAGGTGGACTTCTGGACACACGGAACTAGGGAAAGCACCAAAACAACCGGGAGTGGGAAGTGTGTAAGGGTTGACATCCGGGGGCCCACGGATGGAGACCTGGAAACATAAACCACACCTGACTATGACCACAGTTCATCATGACCTCACCTCACAATGACCACGCCTCACTATGACCACGAATCACTACAGCCACACCTCACTATGACCAAAATGCACCATCACCTCACCTCACATGACCACACTACACTATGACCACACCTCATCATGAAAACAATACACACCTCACCTTGATCCACACCTGGGAGTTCATCTGAGGGGACACAGATGGACTTCTGGACAGACGGAACTAGGGAAAGCACCAAAATAACCAAACCATGACCACACCTCATCATGACCACAATAAACAATACACACCTCACCTTGATCCACACCTGGGAGTTCATCTGAGGGGACACAGATGGACTTCTGGACACACGGAACTAGGGAAAGCACCAAAATAATCAAACTATGACCACACCTCATCATGACCACAATACACAATACACACCTCACCTTGATCCACACCTGGGAGTTCATCTGAGGGGACACAGATGGACTTCTGGACAGACGGAACTAGGGAAAGCACCAAAATAACCAAACTATGACCACAATACACCATGACCACACCTCATCATGACCACAATACACAATGACCACAATAAACAATACACACCTCACCTTGATCCACACCTGGGAGTTCATCTGAGGGGACACAGATGGACTTCTGGACACACGGAACTAGGGAAAGCACCAAAATAATCAAACTATGACCACAATACACCATGACCACACCTCATCATGACCACAATACACAATGACCACAATAAACAATACACACCTCACCTTGATCCACGCCTGGGAGTTCATCTGAGGGGACACAGATGGACTTCTGGACAGACGGAACTAGGGAAAGCACCAAAATAACCAAACTATGACCACAATACACCATGACCACACCTCATCATGACCACAATACACAATGACCACAATAAACAATACACACCTCACCTTGATCCACACCTGGGAGTTCATCTGAGGGGACACAGATGGACTTCTGGACACCATGAGGATAAGTGAGGCCTTAGTCAAGTATGGTCATGGATAGTCTTAGGTGTGGTCAAAGGTGATGCTGTACAGAATCTTCACAAAAGCAACTAACGAGGCCGCAATACAGGTCGTTCCTCAGATTTAAATGAATGTTAATCTGACTTTGTTTCTGCACCTGACTGAGTTCTTCCAAATGACTTAGTTCCTACACCTCAACTGTTTTTATTATTGCAACGTTTTGCTGATGGAGAAATGCACTTGAAACTCCAGTGCGGTATTTGCGGTATTTGGTATTTGGGTATCAAGCTGTATGTTGCTCGGCTAGTCTTGTATTTCTCTGTACTGTACTGTACTGTACAGGGAGGGAAGCACTGGTCACTAGTACCCTCCATGTTGGTGCTAGCAGGGAGGGAAGCACTGGTCACTAGTACCCTCCATGTTGGTGCCAGCAGGGAGGGAAGAACTGGTCACTAGTACCCTCCATGTTTGTGCTAGCAGGGAGGGAAGCACTGGTCACTAGTACCCTCCATGTTGGTGCCAGCAGGGAGGGAAGCACTGGTCACTAGTACTTTCCATGTTTGTGCTAGCAGGGAGGGAAGCAGTGGTCACTAGTACCCTCCATGTTGGTGCCAGCAGGGAGGGAAGCAGTGGTCACTAGTACCCTCCATGTTGGTACCAGCAGGGAGAGAAGAACTGGTCATTAGTACCCTCCATGTTGGTGCCAGCAGGGAGGGAAGTACTAGTCACTAGTACCTTCCACGTTGGTACCAGCAGGGAGAGAAGTACTTGTCACTAGTACCGTCAAGGTGGGTGCCAACAGAACCAGAAGCCAGGCCTCTAATAAAGGCCATTACTTTGCCATATAGTAAAACTCCATCTCTAAACATTACGGCTCTGTGGTGCAGCGGTCAGCACGGCTGCCTTTAAAGCAGCAGACTCGGGTTCGACTCCCCGGGAAGTCTTACATTTTTTTTATAGTGACTTAATTTTACAGTCTGAAGTGAAACCTTGTTCTAGTGAGTTGTACAGCATGGTAGTTGTTCTAGTGAGTTGTACACCATGGTACTTGTGCTAGTGAGTGGTACACTAGTGTTCTAGTGAGTTGCACACGATGGTACTTTTACTAGTGAGTTGTACACCATGGTACTTGTGCTAGTGAGTTGTACACCATGGTACTTGTACTAATGAGTTGTACACCATTGTACTTGTACTAATGAGTTGTACACCATGGTACTTGTACTAGTGAGTTGTACACTATGGTACTTGTACTAATGAGTTGTACACCATGGTACTTGTACTAGTGAGTTGTACACCATGGTACTTGTAATAATGAGTTGTACACCATGGTACTTGTTTAAGTGAATAGAAGTGAAATTATTGGTTTATAACTCTCAGGTGTTTGTCTACAACAATCACTGCTTTGAGCAATTAGACATATGTGAACATGTGTCTAATTGCTCATCTTGTCGGTACTGTATACCCTTTATGTACAAGCACAGCTTTGGAAGCAGAGACAAGCAATTATATCAAATTAAAAAAATAGATAGATGTCAATACATTCATACAGTTATACATAATAATCTGAAATGCTTGAATATAATTCATATATTAAATATAAAACGTTTTCAGTTACTAGTACATGATATTTTATATTAATTATATTTCTTAATTATATTTAACAATATTTTAATTACAACTTCGTTAGTTTAACAGAGTAAACTTAATTTTCTCTGCTTATTATATTTGTATTTTCTTTGCTTATATTATTTATATTTCGCATAAGTTTTATAAGGATTAAATAACAACTTCCTCCTGGAGCTACTTACAACTTCCTCCTGGAGCTACTTACAACTTCCTCCTGGAGCTACTTACAACTTCCTCCTAGAGCTACTTACAACTTCCTCCTGGAGCTACTTACAACTTCCTCATGGAGCTACTTACAACTTCCTCCTGGAGCTACTTACAACATCCTCCTGGAGCTACTTACAACTTCCTCCTGGAGCTACTTACAACTTCCTCCTGGAGCTACTTACAACTTCCTCCTGGAGCTACTTACAACTTCCTCCTGGAGCTACTACAACTTCCTCCTGGAGCTACTTACAACTTCCTCCTGGAGCTACTTACAACTTCCTCCTGGAGCTACTTACAACTTCCTCCTGGAGCTACTTACAACATCCTCCTGGAGGTCACGCTGCTCCTCAAGTAAAGAAATATTCATTGTTTCACTGGTTGTCTTGCAACTTCATATTTTAGTGTTAGTACGACTGACGAGGTTGAATGATAAATCAATGTAAAGTGTCACAGGTTTTCTACCTAAATTGATTTATAGGTTAAATGATATTCATTAATGTAAGTTTGTGTGAGATATTAACGAGACGTGTTGGCCAGGCTGCTGCACCATCCTCTGGTAATATTATTGTTGTCACTAGATCACCTCTCCCGAATTGGTAGTTTTTTTTGTTTGCGATGGTCAATGTTTTTTTCTGTCATTTAAGACATTTCTTACTATTGTAAAAATATACTTTTTGATAGGATACATAATTAGACTTTCGAACGTGTTGGAAAGCAATCCTTAATATAAAAGTTTCTATTGAACGTCTGACTTCCACTGCTGGAAGAATACTCTTAAAACGACCGTTCCTTCTGAACCCGTATTATTATAATCATAACTAAGCGCTAAAACCAAAAGGGTCACACAGGTCTGATCCCATGCTGACTTCAGTTACGTCTGTGTAATAAGTTCTGGTTTCTCATTGCATTATTTTTTCCTGCAGACTAAATATATATTAATCTCATTACTCTGCTCAAATGTAACTTTGGTATCAGCCTGTGTCTGATACCAACTAAATATATTTTAGATAAGTTTACAATAATTTAATAATGAACAAACACAATGAATTATATTTTTTCGATAGGTTCAGAGTTATTTTTGCGAAATTATTGCATACATAAATTTTAGCTTGCCTTATTCGGACAAGAAGAGTCTTGCTATAAAAGCCAAAATAGCAAGAACATCAATTAATAATAGTTAAAAAATGCTTTGTTGCAAAGTGCAAAGTGCTAGGGTTGCAAATGTATTACAGCAAAATACAGCAGTACTGGAGACAGTAACAATGATACAAACCAGCCAGCCAGGTGGCAGCAGTGGCTGCCCAAATCTTTTTTTTGTCAACAGCTGGAGACTACCATGATGGTCGACTTTATTACTCCGAGATTTACTGATTTTTTTGGTGTTTATTGTGGACAGTGTTACTTGTATTAATATTTTATAAGAGGATATAAGTGAAAATGAGAAAAGTGGGATCCTGGGAAATGTGTTAGGAATGTAGAGTCATGCAAAATAATTGCTTGGAGCGACATGAATGAGACACTGTTGAGGAAGATGCAGTGGGAAAGTTTGAAGTGCTTGATGAAAAATAATAATGTGGAACCTTTACCTTACCTCAACAATACAGCAAGCATGTCAACATACAATAACAGTAAAATAATGCAGAAAAACGGTACGGCAACACGCAAGAACAGTACAGTAACTTAAAATACAGTAACACAGAAGAAAATTACTACTGTAACATGCAAGGACTGCATACTAACATATAAATATTAGTCTATTGTCAGCTGATTATCCCAAACAATGAATATGTCAAAATTGTGATTGATCGAGTGACGGAAGAGACAAAATATAAGTAATGAAGAACTGGCTAGAAAAGTAACTCATAACAATAGAACAACACAAAACAGTACAGTACAGTAACACAAAAGAACAATAACTAACACACAAGAAAAGTACAATAACATACAAGAACAATACAAGATGACAACAATACATAAAACAGCAGTATTGAAGACATTAAGACAGAGTTGTACTGGCCAGGTTGTAACATCAACACCTACAATCACTTTTGTCCAGAGGTTGACTCTCCCTTGTTTTTTTTGTTGTTGTTGTTGTGTTTATGAATATTTTTTCTCAATATAGTGAAGGTGAGAGAAGTGAAGACATGAAAAATTAATAAGTGAGAGACTAATATTTAATAATTCATAAGAGTGTTTTCTTGCTATATCCAGTACAAGATTCTCTCAATTACTTCCTTATATTTTCACATTTATCATAAAGGATATCTACAAAATACAGCATTCTCCATCCCGATTATTCAGAATTCTATTAAAATATTTAATATAAAGTAAATACAAAACAGGAAATCACATAAAAAAACAAAAACACTAAAAAACACTGCAAAATCACAGTCATCTCTTTACTGCAAATTACAAATCATCACCGCAAGTAATAGATCATAACTATACATCACAAATTGGTCGTAGTGAGGTGAGGTCATGGCGAATTGTGGTCATACTCTCTAATATACTATATATACTATAGACCAGATACACTCATAAGGAGAGGTGTGGTCTCATGACGTCTGTGTGAGACAGTATACATAAGAATATTTGCACACATGTGAGTGACATAGGGGTTGGATATTAAGTATTGTACTTGTGCTGGGGAAATTGTGTTTATATATATTCTAGAGGCCTGGTCTCAGACGAGGCCTCGGGGGCGTTGACCCCCCGAAACCCTCTCCATGTATACTCTCCGGAGTGGGACGAGAGAATTGTGCGTGTGTGTGTGACTGTACTTGTGTGTTTACTTGTGGACGAACTGCAAGAAAAAAGGAAATTGATAACTTTTTTGCAGCAGATTTCTTGGTGGAAAGACAGAGTCACATACGGACACAAATATAAACAATAATTGAAAACAAAACAAAAATAATATACAGGTCCCTGCCTTTGTTTCTGGTACAGTTCACAACTGCTGGACACAACTGCTGGACACACTGTTAGACAGAATTCCAAAATATTGTTTAATTTAAATAAAATATTAGTGTTTGTCTATTGGCTGCTGATTATACCAAAATTGTGATTGATCGAGTGGTGGAAACGACAAAATATAAGTAATGAAGAACTGGCAAGGTTTAGAAAGAGGAAGGTATGTGTGCATCAACATAATTTTGCAAACATTCAATAAACAGAAAAGAGAATTGTTACAAAAGACATCGCAGTTGTTGCCAGAGTTGCTAACGAACATGTGAATAAAAACAGCAGCAACAAAGATTCTGATGAAATCGTTTTTTGTCAGTAAAGGAGATTTTTTTAGAGTTGATGAGAGTGATGGAGTTCCTGTGAAATGTTAAGTGAAACTCTTGGGAATTTTGAGTCAACATAATTGTTTAGGGAAGCATGAATAACATTACGGGAGACACTGTTGTGGTAGATGTTGCAGGAAAATACAGGATTCATTTAAAATATGCGCTAAAGAACTTCTTTATTTATGTTTTATTTCTTGTGAAATAGACATCAGATGTTAGAGAAGGACGAGAGAAATATATGTGTCGTGTTTATCGTGTATGTGAATGTACTTGTGTACTTTCGTATTTACCTGTGGATGTTTCAGTGTCTTGCAAATAGGAAAATGACGTATTTCAACAAAAAAGAAAGCTGATAACTTTTTCGTAGCAGATTTCCTGGTGGGAAGACATAGAATCACACATGGACATATATCTATACACGACAAAACGTCCACACATACACTTATAAAGCTGCAAGAGTGAAGAAAAACAAAAATTAACTTGAACACTTAATGAAATATAAATAGAAGTCCCAGATTTTTACTAAGTAACCTCACCTTGGTGGCCATGTTGGGTGGCAGCTTGGTCTTGTCTAGCTGGTCTACTGTTCGTGGCTGTCTTGGTGGGTGGAATTACAGGACGCAGTTTTCTGTGTGTCCCCTCCTGTAATTCCACCCACCTGGACAGTCTCAGCAGTAGACCAGCTAGACAAGACCAAGCTGCCACCCAACAAGGTCACTGGGGGGGGGCCAACACATACACAACACACACACACACACCACCCACCCACACACACACCACCCACCCACACACCCGCCCAACCACCCACACACCCGCCCAACCACCCACCTAACCAAACCACCCGCCCACCCAACCGACCGCCCACCCAACCACCTACCCACCTGGGAAAGTGAGGAAAGGGGTTCATCTGAGGGGACACAGTTGGACTTCTGGACACACAAAAACAACAGGAAGTGGAAAGTGCGGAAGGGTTGACATCCGGGGGCCCACGGATGGAGACCTGGAAACATGACCACACTTAACTATGACCACTCTTCACTATGACCACACATAACTATGACCACACCTCACCATGACCACACTGCACCATGACCTCACCTCGCCTATGACCACACCTCACCATGACCACACCTCACTATGACCACACCTCACCATGATCCACACCTGGGAGTTCATCTGAGGGGACACAGATGGACTTCTGGACACACGGAACTAGGGAAAGCACCAAAACAACAGGAAGTGGGAAGTGCGGAAGGGTTGACATCCGGGGGCCCACGGATGGAGACCTGGAAACATGACCACACATAACTATGACCACACCTCATCATGACCACACTGCACCATGACCTCACCTCGCCTATGACCACACCTCACCATGACCACACCTCACTATGACCACACCTCACCATGATCCACACCTCACCATGACCACACCTCACTATAACCACACCTCACCATGATCCACACCTCACTATGACCACACCTCACCATGACCACACCTCACTATAACCTCACCTCACCATGACCTCACCTCGCCTATGACCACAGCTCACCATGATCCACACCTCACCATGACCACACCTCACTATGACCACACCTCACAGATGGACTTCTGGACACAGGGAACTAGGGAAAGCACCAAAACATCAGGAAGTGGGAAGTGCGGAAGGGTTGACATCCGGGGGTCCACGGATGGAGACCTGGAAACATGACCACACTGCACCATGACCTCACCTCGCCTATGACCACACCTCACCATGACCACACCTCACCATGACCACACCTCACTATGACCACACCTCACCATGATCCACACCTCACCATGACCACACCTCACTATGACCACACCTCACCATGATCCACACCTCACTATGACCACACCTCACCATGACCACACCTCACTATGACCACACCTCACTATAACCTCACCTCACCATGACCTCACCTCGCCTATGACCACAGCTCAACATGACCACACCTCACTATGACCACACCTCACCATGATCCACACCTCACCATGACCACACCTCACTATGATCACACCTCACTATGACCACACCTCACCATGACCACACCTCACTATGACCACACCTCACTATAACCTCACCTCACCATGACCTCACCTCGCCTATGACCACACCTCACCATGACCACACCTCACTATGACCACAGCTCACCATGACCACACCTGGGAGTTCATCTGAGGGGACACAGATGGACTTCTGGACACACGGAACTAGGGAAAGCACATAAAATAAAACATAAATTAAATATGTTGTTCTGCCAAGGGGCGAAATGGTTGCGCAAAATGTTGAGCGAACATTTCGACCAAGTCACCTAGATACGTAACGTTGAAACGCAAATTTATACTGAAATTTTATTAGTCAAAAGGCCGACTTTATTATAATAAAATCTTCTTAATAAAAGAAAACTCACCCTAGAAGGGTGACCTTAAAATAAACCGAACTAGCAACAAGAAACATCAACTCATCTTATACAGTCCTAGCTGACATCAATGACATACTTGTTATGTCTGAGCATTTTTGTCCCAGGATGCGACCCACACCAGTCGACTAATATCTAGGTACCAATTTTATACTGATGGGTGAACACGTCCCTAATGTTATCCAGCCGTACCGGAGATTCGAACTCCGGACCTCAGTGTGTGAGCTGAGATTTTCACTTCCTTATCAAGAGCCTATACAAACTTGAACTTGGAATTCCACTTAAAATAATAATAATAAACTTGAACTTAGAATTACATTATCTTATCAAGGTTTTATAATAACAAGATCTTGGAATTCAACTACTTTATCAAAGACCTTTAATAAAATTCTAGGGAGTTTGGACATACATTAAGCAGGGAAGGAGGCAGTAAGCGGGGAAGGAGGCAGTAAGCAGGGAAGGAGGCAGTAAGGAGGGAAAGAGGCAGTAAGAAAGGGGAACGAAGGAGGAGGAGGAGGCATCAGGCATATATATATATCAGATACGACAGTTTAGAAGTCCATCCAAACTGCCAATAGCCCAAAGCTCTCCTTTAAAGTGCAGGCATTGTACTTCCCATTTCCAGGACTCAAGTCCAGCCTGCCGATTTCCCTGCTCACACTCCAACAGCTCGTCAGGTTCCTAAAACCATTCGTCTCCATTCACTCCATTCACTCTCACACATGCTTGCTGGAAGTCCAAGCCCCTCGCCCACAAAACCTTTTCTAGGACGACCCCTACCCCGCCTTCCTTCCCCTACAGATTTATACTCTCTCCAAGCCATTCTACTTTGATCCATTCTCTCTAAATGACCAAACCACCTCAACAAACCCTCTTCAGCCCTCTTTTAGTAACTCCACACTACCGTCCGCTGTTTTACAATTCCTGAATCCCCTGTCAAACTCTTTTCATGTTGTTAGTTGGAAGGTAATTTTGTTCGGTACCACAGTTGTTTAAACTCTCCCTTTACTAGCTGGCAGATTATTTATCCTTGCTGAAGGGCACACTAGAAAGTGTGTTTCGTCGACTGTCAGCATTATGTTTGAGTTTTGCACAAATTCTTCCTCAAACATTTACATTAATTTTCCAAATTAGTTTTTGTCAGTCGCTTGAATACAAATGAGCATATGATCAGTATTCTTATTCCTGCTGCCTGCCGCTTCCTCCTTCCCCTCCACCTCTCTTGCTTACTACCTCCTCCTTCTTTCCCTTTGTTACTGCCTCCTTCCCCTGCTTACTGCCTCCCCCCCTGCTTACTGACTCCTTCCCTGCTTACTGCCTCCTTCCCTGCTTACTGCCTTCTCCCCTGCTTAATGCAAGAGAAGAGGGAGTAAGCAGTTGAGGATTAGAAGATATATCGTAAGTTTTGGACTTATGTTTTGTGTATTGTATGTGTAACCTCCCTAGAATTTTAAGTTCATGTTATTAAAGGTCTTTGATAAAATAGTGGAATTCCAAGTTCAAATTACTACATGCCCTTGATAAAATAGTTGAATTCCAAGCTCTTGTTATTATAAAACCTTGATAAGTTCAAGTTTGTTATGTCCTTGATAAGACAGTGAAATTTTAAGTTCATGTTATTATAGGCCCTTGATAAAATAGTAGAATTCCAAGTTTAAGTTTGTATAGGCCCTTGATAAGGAAGTGAAAATCTCAGTTAATCGTTTTTGTTGTCTCTCGTCAGTTTCTTTGTTACTAGAGAAAGATCAATGTGTTATTAAGTAAGATTTTCATCAGAAAAAAACTTGTATGCGTACGAAAGATTAAAAAACTGAGATGTTTTCCGACTGTTAATTTATATAAAATAAGTCGCGGATCTTGTCTAATGCAACTTTCCCCACTTAAGATGAGTTGATGCTTCTTGTTGATAGTGAAACAAACTTCCTAAACACTGGAGGATCAATATTAAACTTGTTAATCTCTTTACTCTCAAAATTCGAGTGCGGTTTATTTAAGGTCTGTTTGCACCATCGCCTTATTTTAAGGAAGTGGGTTTTCTTTTATTAAGATTTTATTAGAATAAAGTCGACCTTTTGAAAAAATAAAATTTTTGTGTTTATTTCTTTTTCAACGTTACGTATCTAGGTGACTCTGTCGAAATGTACGCTCAACATTTTGCGCAGCCATTTCGCCCCTTTGCAGAAGTCCAGCTCGTTTGATCCATGGGAGGAGGATAAAAAGGCTGGCAGAGTAATGTATGTATGCCCAGTCCACCTAATCTGATTTGTAGTGTTACTTACTCCCCCTGTGATTCGTTCTAGTAAAGTTTTATGGCTTTACTAGCAAGGGCTTTAAGAGAAAGATGTACTCTCCCAGTTTGGGGCTGACGAAAGATGAAGAGTATTGTAAAATGTAGGTTAGAGAGAGACAGACACTTAGTGAGGAGATAGAAGACATCGACAGTGATCTTGGTTACCCTCCGCTTGAGGTAAGAGATTTTATTTTTTTCAAAATGTCACCGATAGCATTAGACCCAATTGGGGCACCAAGGAAAGTGAAATTAGTGGGACCAATGACTCTGACCCCTTGCAAGGCAGCTGTGACTTGTTCGATGGTGTGTTTGTTGGAAGACATCAGTTCACATATTCTCTCCTTTTTTTCTATGATTTTAATGTCTTCTAAAAGGGATACTGTGATACCTGAAAGTGTACCGCACCCAAGAACCAGATATTGAGTTCACTGGTCAGGTCTCCGGTGACCTTTGTGATGGCCAGGCAGAAAAGGATAGGGCGAGAGGGTCTCCCTACTGTACACCTTCACGTGAGTCAGTTTCGTGTTCTCCAAAGGCAAGTTTTAAGTCGTTGTTGTAATAACAGTGGATAAAGGATAAAGGGCAAGAAATGGTCATGGGCAGCTCTGAGCACTACATCCATTTTCATTAAGTTGAAGGTATTTGCAAAGTCCAGTTTGATGACTGATTTCTAGCAGTTGAGGTTAGTGATGTATGAACCTGTTGCAACCCGCTTTGCAACCTGCGGGATCGCGAAGCCTGCCTTGGTCTCAGCATGGTGGCTGCATCACTGCTCACTGTTTTCACTACGACGGAGGGAGCTGCCAACGGCAATGAGCCTGATTCCTTCATCCTTATTTTTAGTGGAAAGAGGGATGAACCAATGAAAGAGAGGCTTAACGGTCTCAGGAACACCATCAGCGAAACAGATGTTGGTAAATCTTGTGAGCTGTGACAGGCGACGCTCTGCGACATCTTCAACTGCTGGGTTGAGCATTTGTTTGATGTGTTGAGGCCTTATTCACGGGAAACCACCTGCAGAGCCTGGCGGGAAGGACAGGGCTGCTTTGTACACTTCAGGTTCTTGGACTGTGAATACCTCTACTCTGGTGGTGTCATTGCTAGGGTCATTGTCGTTATTAAGGGCTCTAGGAGGTTGTTTGCTGGTTATTAGTCTAATTGTTGTTACAGTATTCTCTTTCTCTTTCTTATTGCTGAATTGTGCTTTCATTTTGAGTACATCGGGGGAGGTTTGACTTTCGGTGTTTCTGGTGGGTGAGTTTTGCATGGTGAGGAAGGCGGACGAAATTGCCGTCTCTGGTGAATTCTTTTATTGCGCTAATGACAGATGATGCCAGGGACTCGTCCCTCAGGTTGAAATGGCCAGGCAGATATTTCCAAACAAGAGGAAGTTGTGTCATGCTCCGGTGACTGTTGGAGCATAATTGGCTTTTTTTATAACTAGCTTGGCAGCAGCATGAGTGTCAGCTGCTTTGGGAATGTGTGGCAGCGTCCTGACAAATGTTAATTTGATTTCTTCTTTGATGTTATTTGTTGAAGTGCTGGTTGAACAAAATATGTTGGTATCTCTGCTGGCTGGAAGGCACCGTTGATCATTGTTCTCTAGAGAAAGAGTCCAACGCTGAGGAGAATTCTCTGGATTTTTTCCAGGATAAAGTTTATTCTCTTCTCCGAGGACATGGGTCCTCAATATATATATATATATATACGTGAGAGAGAGAAATGAAGTGAAGAAGAGAGAAAGAAAGTGAGAGAGTAAGCTCACGCTTGTGTTCAGACAGACTCCCAGACGCGTAACATCGATGATAATGTAACATACCCGGAACGTCACCTACAGACACGAAGACCTTTACCAGCGACATCAGAGGAGAAGTGACAGGAAAGATGCGCCTCGCCTCGCGGAGAGCTTCTTTTCCAGTAACATCCAAGAGAAGATAACAAGAGCTTCCCTTTTTTTGACGTTCTTTCACTAGAAACATCAGCGAAGTTCTCTGATGATGGCCCTTCAAGGCTCCCGAACCATACTTTCCCCTCACCCAAACACCTGGCATCCAAGAAGAAAAGGTAGGAACCGGAGGATCTCGTAACACGTGAAAAGTTAAAAGGATGTTTACCTCCCGGCAATGCGAAATGAAGGTACTCTTGACCGAAACATCTCTCAGCTGGAAAGTGATGTGTCGAGACACTGATGCATAGCAATAATTTAGTAAAAGCCTAAGAGTTAAGACACAGGTGCATAGCAATTTTTACCAGCGTAATAGAGATAAGACACAGATGAATAACAATATTTTATTAACAGCGTAACAGAGTTAAGACGCAGGTGCATAGCAATTGTTTACTAATATAATAAAATAAGACATAGGCGCACAGCAGTATTTTACACTAGTAAGTTTTTATGTCACGGTGTTGGTCATTAGAGTGCCTGTTCCCGACCTGCTATCTTATATGGAAGAAGAATTAGATGAGTTCTCGTTGCCTTTTGATAAAAATACCATTATTGAACTGATTAAGTTGTGTGTAGTTGACCGCAAGTTTGAGTTTGAGGGGAAATACTATGCTCAAAGGAAGGGAAATGGCTATGGATAATCCATTGTCTTCCCCATCGAGCAATCTGTAAGATACCCTGCCCCATGAAGCAAAATGGTTCAGATACGTGGATGGCATCTTGTATCTTTGGCCAGATGATATGGCCATGGATACATCTTTACCAAAGACTTTCGGTCTCATCTATTAAATTCACTGTTGAGAAAGAAGTAGTCTCCAAACTACCATTCTTAGATGTGCTCACACATCCACTAATATTCCAACCATGAGACAAGAGTTATATATATATATATATATATATATATATATATATATATATATATATATATATATATCATATTAGTCCTTGACATATAAAGCCAGAGATACAAAACTTAACAACAATGTTTTATTGGAACAACAAAACTTTTGTACAGAACATATAAACTATCGTAAACTGATCCCCTCCAAATATGGTTGACGAAATGCAGCGCATGATAGTGGCTTTCTTTTGTGCAACAATAATTGATTACAAGTAAATTACATTACCTGTATACTGCAAAATAAATTAATAAACTCGCTTTTTGTTTGCTTGTTTGTATGAGACAAATAATGAAAATGCAAAATATTGCTTGTGCCAAGGATTTTATTGTCGAAAAACACTGAACACACACATGAAGAAGTCAGAGATTTCTCACTTGCTAGGGAGATATTGAAGCTAAATGGCTTCCAGGACTATTAGACGGGAAAGGAAATAGTAGGCCTATGACCGAGTAATTTTTTTCCAGGACTATTAGAGGGGAAGGGAAATAGTAGGTTTATTAATGAGACTTCTGAGGTTGCAAAACTTGATTTATCAAGTAGTGTGATTTAAAGTGATGTTAAAAACATGAAAGTTGCTGAAATCGTTAGCAATTTTTGTGAGATGGAATTATTTTTTTTAATAAAATTGGCATTTGACGTGGTAGAATTACTGGAAATAATTATTGACTGGGAAGTCGAGTTTTCTTCCCTCAGGTGCAAGGGACCGGGATTCGGAAATGGGAAGAGGGGATGATATGCAGGTCTCCAGGGACTCCTGCGGAAGACTGTTGTACAGAGCAGCAGGAAAAGGGGATGGGAGGCACACACAATAACGAGGTGCTGGAAGGGATCCTGATTCATGATAACGAGATGCAAGGTACACACAATAACGAGGTGTTGGAAGGTACTGTACTACACGATAAAGATGTACACGATAACGTGTTGGAGGTAATCTTGGTA
>WNWK01009513.1:27500-37500 GCA_009830355.1 Cherax destructor
GAGAGAAAAGAGAGGTTAAGAGAGTGGTGAAAAGAAGTAAAATATCAAATGAGTGGGTGAGATGCTATCAATAAATTTTGTTGAGGATAAGAAAAAGCTTTGGAGTGAGATTAATAAGCTGAGAAAGCCTAGGGAACGAATGAATTTGACAGTTAAAAATGACAGAGGAGAGTTAACAGATGGAGAGTTGGAGATATCAGGAAGATGGAGGGAACATTTTGAAGAACTGTTAAATGTTGATGAAGATAGGGAAGCTGCGATTTCGTGCAATGGGCAGGGAGGTGTAACAGCTTGCAGGAGTGAGGAAGAACCAGATGTGAGTGTGGGGAGGTGAATGAGGCTGTGGGTGGAATGAAAGGGAGGGTAAAGCAGCTGGGATTTATGGGACAAAGATATAAATATTAAATGCAAGTGGAGAAATGGTTTTGGAACGGCTGGTGCTTTTATTCAATAAATGTATGAAAGAGGTGAAGGTAACTAGGGATTAGCAGAGAGCATGTATAGTTCCTTTGTATCGCAAAGGGAACAAAAGAAAGTGTAAAAATTATAGGAGAATAAACCTGTTGAGTATACATGGTAAAGTGTATGGTAGAGTTATTATTGAAGAAATTAAGAGCAAGACGGAGAGCAGGATCGCTGATGGACAAGGAGGCTTCACGAAGGGTAGAGGGTGTGTAGTTCAAGTGTTTACAGAGAAACATATAGGTGAACGGTATTTAGATAAGGGTAAAGAGGCTTTGGTTGCATTTATGGACTGAGAAAACGCATATGATAGGGTGGATAGGGGAGCAATGTGGCATATGTTGCAGGTGTATAGAATATAGGTGGTAGGTTACGGAAAGCAGTTATGAGTTTTTACGAGGATAATAAGGCACAGGATATGGTATGTAGGAGAGGAGGAGATTATTTTCCAGTAAAAGTAGGCTTTAGACAAGGACGCGTGATGTCACCATGGCTGTTCAATATATTTACAGAAGGGGTTGTAAGAGAAGTGAATGCGCGGGTCTTGGCAAGAGGTGTTGGAGTAAAAGATAAAGAATCTAACAAAAAGTGGGAATTGTCACAGTGACCCGGTCCCTGACCAGGCCTCCCGGTGGATGAAGACCTGATCAACTAGCCTGTTACTGCTGGCCGCACATGCTGATGACACTGTACTTATGGGAGATTGTGAAGAGAAGTTGTAGAGGTTGGTGGACTAGTTCGGATGGGTATGTCAAAGAAGGAAAATAAAAGTGAACATAGGAAAGAGTAAGGTGAAGAGGATAACAAGAAAGATTGGATATCAGATTGGAGGGAAAGAGTATGGAGGAAGTGAATGCATTCAGATATTTTGGGAGTGGAATTGTCAGCAGAGATGAGGTGAATCATAGGATTGATGAGGAGAGAAAGGTGAGTGGTACACTGAGGAGTCCGTTGAGTCAAAGAACGTTATCCAGGGAAGCAAAGAGGGGAAATGTATAAAAGTATAGTGGTACCAACAGTCTTATACGAGTGTGAAGCATGGGTGGTGAATGTTACAACAAGGAGAAGGCTGGAGGCAGTGGAGATGTCATGTCTGAGGGCAATGTGTGGTGTGAATATTATGCAGAAAATCCGTAGTTTGGAGATTAGGAGGAGGTGCGGTGTTGCTAAATATATTATCCAGAGGGCTGAGGCGGGGTTGTTGAAGTGGTTCGGACATTCGGAAAGAATGGAACAAAATAGAGGGACTTGGAGGGTGTATAAACCTGTAGTGGAAGGAAGGCGGGGTAGGAGTGTGAGTTATGTAACATTTATGAAGGGATTCAGGGAAACCGATTAGTTGGAATTGAGTCCTGGAGGTGGGAAGTACAATGCCTGACCTCTGAAGGAGGGAAACTGCCAATATTTATATATATATATATATATAATATATATATATATATATATATATATATATATATATATATATATATATATTTGTGTGTGTGTGTGTGGTGCCGAATAGCACCACACATGCTTAAATAGCAACCCTCTTCTTGCCGAATAAGGAAAGAGAAAAATAGTGTATGCAATAATTTCGCAAAAATCATTCTGAAACTAACGAAAAAAATATATTTCATTCTGTTTGTTTATTATTAAATTATTGTAAACTTATCTAAAATATATTTAGTTTGATTAGGCTAAATTAAATTGCGCATGTTATAATAAGATTAGGTAAGTTTTCTAAGGTTCTTTTGGTACATAATTATTAATTTTTACGTTAACATAAATAAAAAAAATATATGTTTAAACGCATAAGATAAAATTTTAGAAAGGATTTAATTTTAAATGAGTCCTTGCTAATTGACCAATTTTATCTATTTGGCACGATATATATATATCCAACACGTCGGCCGTCTCCCACCGAGGCAGGGTGACCCTAAAAAGAGAGAAACACTTTCACCATCATTCACACATAATAACTATCTTTGCAGAGGTGCCCAGATATGAGTTTAGATGTCACTCCAAACAGCCAATATCCCAAACCCCTACTTTAAAGTGCAGGACTCAAGTCCAGCTAACCGGTTTCCCTGAATCCCTTCACAAAATATAACCCTGCTCACACTCCAACAGCTCGTCAGGTCCCAAAAACCATTTGCCTCCATTCACTCCTATTTAACAATCTCACACATGCCTGCTGCATGTCCAGGCCCCTTGCACACAAAACGTCTTTTATCCCCCTCCCTCCCTCCATTCTTTCCTAGGACGACCCCTACCCCCTCCCTCCCTCCATTCTTTCCTAGGACGACCCCTACCCCCCTCCCCTCTACTTCAGATTTATTCACCCTCTAAGTCATTCTATTTTGCTCCAACCTTTCTAAATGACCAAACCACCTCAATAACCCCTCCTCAGCCCGATGAATAATACTTTTAGTAACTCCACACCTTCTAATTTCCACACTGCATAATATTTACACAACACATTGCCCTTAGACAGAACATCTCCACTGCATCCAGCCTCCTCCTCGTTGCAGCATTCACAACCCATGCTTCACACCCATGTAAGAGTGTTTGTACTACTATATTCTCGTACATTCCCTCTTTTCCTCCATGGATAAAATTTTGCCTCTACAGATACCTCAACGCACCACTCACCTTTTTTCCTTCATCAATTCTATGGTTAACCTCGTTCTACATAAACCCATCCACTCCCAAATATCTAAACATATTCACTTCTTCCATACTCCCTCCCTCCAATGTGATATCCAATTTTTCTTTACTTAATTTGTTTGATAAGCTTACTCTTATTTATGTTCACTTTCAACTTTCTTTACACACCTTCCCAAACTCATCCACTAACCGTTGCAGCTTCTCTTTAGAATCTCCCAAAAGCACAGTATCATCAGTAAAAAATAACTGTGTCAACTCCCATTTTGTATTTGATTCCCATAAATTAATCCCACCCCTCTCCCCAACACCCTAGCATTTACTTCTTTTACAACTCCATCTATAAATATATTAAACAACCATGGTGACATTACACATCCCTGTCTAAGGCCAACTTTTACTGGTAGGTAATCTCCCTCTCCTACACACCCTAACCTGTGCCTCACTATACTCATTAAAACTCTTTACAGCGTTTAGTAACTTACTACCTATTCCATACACTTGCAACATCTGCCACATTGCTCCTGTATCCACTCTATCATATGCCTTTTCTAAATCCATAAATGTAATGAAAACACCCCTATTTATTTTTTTGGGTTAAATGGGATTAAATTCAATGTAAACACTTGATCTACACATCCCCTACCCATTCTAAAGCCTCCTTGTTCTCCTCTAATTCTTTTAATAATAATAACCCTTTACATGGTATACTCAGTAAACTTATTCCCCTATAATTTTTACAATCTCTTTTGTCCCCCTTTCCCTTATAAAAAGGAATTATACATGCTTTCTGCCAATCCATATATGACTTTCCCTTTTTCAAACATTTATTGAACAAAAGTACCAACCACCCCGAAAGTATATTCCTCCCCCCCCCCTCCCCTTCTTTTAACATTTCTATCATGATCCATCAGTTGCAGTTGCTTTACCCCTTTCATTCTTCCTAATGCTTCATGCACCTCCCCCACACTCACATCCCCCACACTCCCTGGCCAATGCATGAAATTACTGCTTCCCTCTCTTCATCAACATATAACAGTTCCTCAAAATATTCCTGCCATCTTCCCAATATCTCCTACTCCCCATCTACTAACTCTCTTATTTGTTGTTAACTGTCAAAACCATTCATTTTCTAGGCTTTCTTAACCTATTTATCTCACTCCAAATTTTTTTCTTATTATCAGTAAAATTTGTTACAACGCCTCACCCACTCTATCATTTGCATTCTCTCACCACTCTCTTCACCTCTCTTTTACTCCACCCTTCTTATATCACTTCTGCTCTGTAAAAATCTCTCCTACGCAACCTTTTTCTCTTTCATCACACCCTTTACCTCATCATTCCACTAATCACTCCTTTTCCTCCTGCACCCACCCTCCTATTTCCACAAACTTCTGCTCCTCATTCTAATTCTTCCTTTTTAAAACTTTCAACTCTCTCTCTTACTTGCTGTTGTCGTTTTTCTTTTGCTCCATCTATCTCTTATTCTAACTGTAGCTACAACTAAATAATGATCTGATATATCTGTTGCCCCTCTATAAACATGCACATCCTGAAGTCTACCCATCAACCTTTTATCCACCAATACATAAGCTAACAAATTACTTTCATTATGTGCTATATCATATCTTGTATACTTATTTATCTTCTTTTTCTTAAAATATGTATTACTTATTACAAAACCTCTTTCTATACACAATTCAATAAAAGGCCCCTCATTTTCATTTTTCCCTGGCACCCAAACTTACTTACTACTCCCTCCACAACAGTTTTACCCACTTTAGCATTTAGGTCCTCCACCACAAGTACTCTCTCAATTGGTTCAAAACTCCCCACACACTCACTCAACATCTCCCAAAATATCTCTGTCTCCTCTACATTTCTCTTTTCTACTGGTGCATAAACACTTACTATAGACCACTTTTCACATCCCACCCTTATTTTAATCCACATAATTCTTGAATTTATACATTTTATTCCCTTTTTCTTGTCATAACTGAACCTTCAACATTATTTCTACTCCTTAGCTCTAACTCTTTTTGAAACCCCTTACCTAATCCCATTTATTCCTCCCCACTGAAACTCTCCTACACCCTTCAGCTTTGTTTCACTTAGAGTCAGAACATCCAGGTTCTTTATATTCATAACATCCACAATCATCTCTTTCTTGTCATCTGCACTGCATCCACGCACATTGTAACCTCCCAACTTAAAGAATGTCTTATTTTTATTTCTAGTAAGCTGTACGGGAAAAGGCGTTTCTAGCCCATTGCTCCCAGCATTTTAATTGAGTTTTACAACATGCATGGCTTACGGAGGAAAAATTCTTATTCCGTTTCCTCATAGATATGAAAGGATAATAATAAGAGCAAGAATTATTGAGAAAACTCAGATGAGTGTGTATACATAAATGTGTACATGCATGTGTAGTGTGACCTAATTGTAAGTAAGAATAGCAAGATAAACCTGTTATCTTGTGTGTTTATGAGACAGGAAAAAAAAAGACCCCCTCTCCTACTATCATGTAAAACAAACACAGGTTTCTGTCTAACAATCATTTGGTAGGACAGTAGTACTTCCCTGGGTGCTTCCTGTCTACCAACCTACTACCTACACTTCGACGCTCCACCCAGCATGCCATACTCCACTCCTACAGTCTAACTAGCCAGATGGATGCCAATCAGGAGGAAGCGAGCAGCCAAGGAAATAGCATGGCTAGCAATGCTAGGAGAGGCAAGTGTCAGTCGTGTTTACAGCTTCATTGTCTCAACTTTAATGGTTTCCTCCGCAAACACGGTAGCTGCCCTGGTTCAGGATGTCCTCCGGTGGAAAGTGATGATCCAGATCCAGGCCCAGAGGAATGCCAGCAACACATCGGTCCCCTCCTACACCCCACCCAACATGGACATGGGGTCGGGTGGAGTAGGCCCTATAGTTTGTCTTTTTTTTTTATATATATATATATATATATATATATATATATATATATATATATATATATATATATATATATACGTGTGTGTGTGTTATATATGTCACTGATTTCAATATTTTTCCTCCTATAATTTGTGTCGGAGATTCATTTGAACATAGAAAGTCTCATCCATTGCAGTAATCTGTCATTCATTACCCCTGTGTTTTGCAGTTTTCTGATTAACCTTTCATGAGGAACTCATCAAAGGCAGTTTTAAATTCACTGTAAATGTACACTGTAAATCCATTTCTTTTCTCTAATACTTCAGTGGCTCTCTCATGTTGTTTGCTTAACAGATTGCATTGACATCACTTTACTGATCTCAATCACCACTGTTTGAGTCGAGGGTTTTTCCCTCTGTTTTTTTTTTCGAAACCAGTTTAATGACGTTTCCCAAGGATTTTTCCACCACTTGTGACTGATACAGACACATTGTGCAAAAAGTATATACTTATTTCCATTGGGGTCCTTGTGATAATTATTATTTATATTTAAAAGTTAAAAAACAGGTAAGTATCTTAACTATGTAAAAACAGTTACAATAATAGAAGATATACTAGGGAAGAGGTAAAATTAGTTATTTTCATACAAGAAATCACTCTCCTCCCTTTCTGTAGCCTTATTCATGAGGTACATTTTGGTTCTCTTCTTGAACTGGCTCATGCTATGACAGGCTTTGACATGTGCAGGCAATCTATTCCACTCTTTTATTGCAGTACAGAAAAATGTCTTTGAAGCCTGACCACAGACTCTAGGTCCTGTAAAGTTGTTCTTCCTTCCCCTAGTTCTATAATTGCATTGGTTCTCAGCCTTAACAAAATTGGCAGTAAGATATTGGGGACACTGGTTGTGAGCAATTTTATAAACGTAATTTAGCTTTAGTTGATTTACTCTGTCTTCAACATTCAGCATGTCCAGTTGTTGTAATTCATTCTGGCCTACATGCTCTCTTGGACCCAGGTCCAGAATGAATCTCACCATTTTGTTCTAGGGTAATTAGTAGCCTATCTTTCAGTTTTTTTGTTAAGGCAGAGTACCATGAAGAGCAAGAGTAGTCTATAATACATCGTATGAGAGCTAGACACAGGGTCCTGCGAGCCTCAGTTGGTAGACACTGTCAGTCTGTAGAGGAACTTTAGTCTGGCATTCGCTTTCTTTACTACATTGTTCCCAATTAGTTCTGACATGCATGGGTCGAAGTGGACTCCCAGATATTTCACCAAATTTACTGTAATAATAGGTTCCCCATTACACTGGACATTAAAATTATTTACCCTTTTCTTCTTCTTCTTCTTCTTCTTCTTCTTCTTCTTCTTCTTCTACTTCTTCTTCTTCTTCTTCTTCTTCTTCTTCTTCTTCTTCTTCTTCTTCTTCTTCTTCTTCTTTTCTTCTTTTATTATTATTATTATTATTATTATTATTATTATTATTATTATTATTATTATTATTATTATTATTATTATTATTATTATTATTATTATTAATACTACTACTATTATTATTATATTGTTATAATTATTATTGTTTTTTTATTAACACATCGGCCGTCTCCCACCAAGGAAGGGTGGCCCGAAAAAGAAAAACTTTTATCATCATTCACTCTATCACTGTCTTGCCAAGGCGCGCTTACACTACAATTATAAAACTGCAATATTAACACCCCTCCTTCAAAGTGCCGGCACTGTACTTCCGGTCTCCACGACTCAAGTCTGGCCTGCCGGTTTCCCTGAATCCCTTCAGAAATGTTATCTTGCTCACACTCCAACAGCACATCAAGTCCTAAAAACCATTTGTCTCCATTCGCTAATATCTAACATGCCCACGCATGCTTGCTGGAAGTCCAAGCCCCTTGAATACAAAACCTCCTTTACCCTCTCATGACAACCTTTCCTAGGCCGACCCCTTCCCCGCTTTCCCTCCACTACAGATTCATACATTCTCGAAATTATTCTATTTTGTTCCATCCTCTCTACATGTCTGAACCACCTCAACAACCCCTTCTCAGCCTTCTGGATAATAGTTTGGGTAATCCCACACCTCCTTCTAATTTCAAACCTAAGAATTGTCTGCATTATATTCACACCACACATTGCCCTTAGACATGACATCTCCACTGCCTCCAGCCTTCTCCTTGTTGCAACATTCACCACCCATGCTTCACACCTATATAAGAGCGTTGGTACAACTATACTCTCATACATTCCCCTTTTTGCTTCTATGAACAAAGTTCTTTGTCTACACAGACTCCTAAGTGCACCACTCACCCTTTTTCCCTCATCAATTCTATGATTCACCTCATCATTCATAGACCCATCTGCTGACACGTCCACTTCTAAATATCTGAATACATTCACCTCCTCCATATTCTCTCCCTCCAATCTGATGTCCAATCTTTCATTACCTAATTTTTCTGTTATCCTCATCACCTTACTCTTTCCTATATTCACTTTTAATTTCCTTCTTTTACACACCCTACCAAACTCATCCACCAACCTCTGCAACTTCTCTTTAGAATCTCCCAAAAGCACAGTGTCATCAGCAAATAGCAACTGTGGCAACTCACATCTCGAGTTGGATTCTTTATCTTTTAACCCCACACCTCTTGCCATTCACTTCTCTTACATTCACTTCTCTTACAACCCCATCTATAAATATATTGAACAACCATAGTGACGTCACACATCCTAGTCTAAGGCCTACTTTTACTGGGAAATAATTTCCCTCACTCTTACATACTCTAACCTGAGCCTCACTATCCTCGTATAAACTCTTCACTGCTTTCAGTAACCTACCTCCTATTCCATACACCTGCAACATCTGCCACATTGCCCCCCTATCCACCCTGCCATACGCCTTTTTCAAATCCATAAATGCCTCAAAAATTCCTTTACCCGTATCTAAATACTGTTCATCTACATGTTTCACTGTAAACACTTCTACACCTACGCTTCCTAAAGCCTCCTTGTTCATCTTATCCATATCACTCTTAATTCTTTCAATAATAACTCTACCATACACTTTACCAGGTATACTCAATAGACTTATTCCCCTATAATTTTTGCACTCTCTTTTGTCCCCTTTGCCTTTATACAAAGGAACTATGCATGCTCTCTGCCAATCCCAAGGTACCTTACCCTCTTCCATACATTTATTATATAAAAGCACCAACCACTAAAAAGTATATCCCCACCTGATTTTAACATTTCTATCTTTATCCCATTATTCCCAGCTGCCTTTTCCCATTTCATTCTACCCACTGCCTCTCGAACTTCCCTCACATTCACAACTGGTTCTTCCTCACTCCTACAAGATGTTATTCCTACTTGCCCTGTACACGAAATCACAGCTTCCTTATCTTCATCAACATTTAATAATTCCTCAAAATATTCCCTCCATCTTCCTGATACCTCTAACTCTCCATTTAATGACTCTCCTCTCCTATTTTTAACTAATAAATTCATACGTTCCCTAGACTTCCTCAACTTATTAATCTCACTCCAAAAATTTTTCTTATTTTCAACAAAATTTGTTGATAACATCTCACCCACTCTCTCATTTGCTCTCTTTTTACATTGCTTCACCACTCTCTTACCCTCTCTTTTTCTCTATATATACTCTTCCCTCCTTGCATCACTTCTACTTTGTAAAAACCTCTCATATGCTAACTTTTTCTCCCTTACTACTCTCTTTACATCATCATTCCACCAATCGCTGAACACTCTAACACTACATTTTTAAACTTACCCCATACATCTACCTCATTGCCTACACTCTCACTAGCCCATCTATCCTCCAATAGTTGTTTATATCTTACCTAACTACCTCCTCCTTTAGTTTATAAACCTTCCCCTCTCTCTCACTTGCTGCTTCTATTTTCCTTGTATCCCATCTACCTTTTACTCTCATTGTAACCTACAA
>WNWK01009513.1:42500-76155 GCA_009830355.1 Cherax destructor
CAAGGGGAAATACCTACTTGACTTGGTTCTGGCAAACAAGGAATCCCTTGTTAATAATTTAGAATTTACAGAGGAACTCGGCACAAGCGACCACAAGTCAATTACCTTTAGCATTGAATGAATGTATGATAGTAGGGATAATTTAGTAACGGTCCCAGATTTTTGCTTAGCAGATTACAATGGGATTAGAGAACACTTATCATCTGTGGACTGGGGTAACGAAGAGAGATATCAATATGACAGTTTTCTTAACACTATACAGGCTGCCCAAAGAACATTTATCCCGTATAAAGAAATTAAATCAAGTAGAAATGACCCAAAATGGATGAATAATAGGCTCAAATATCTTTTAGGGCAGAAAGAAATTTATAGGCGCATCAAAAGAGGTGAGGGTCATCTTATAAATCAGTATATTAACATTAAGAGGGACGTTAAGAAGGGGATAAGAAAATCTAAACGGGACTATGAAATTAAAGTTGCTAGGGATTCAAAAACTAACCCAAAAAGTTTTTTCCAGGTTTATAAAACAAAACTTAGGGATAAGATAGGTCCCCTTAAAAATAACTCTAGACATCTTACTGACAAGGAGAATGATATGTGCTCTATTTTTAATAATTATTTTCTCTCGGTTTTCACACAGGAAGACACTAATACTATCCCAGAAATTAATTGTTATAGTGTCCCTGAAGAAGATAAATTATGTAATATCACAGTCACTAGCGAAATGGTTATGAAATAAGTAGACCGACTGAAACAAAATAAATCGCCGGGTCCTGATGAACTTTTTTCAAGGGTTGTTAAGGAATGCAAAATTGAACTCTGTGAACCAATATCTAACATTTTTAATCTATCTCTTCAAACAGGTGTAGTGTCTGATAGGTGGAAGATGGCCAATGTAATTCCTATTTTTAAAGCAGGGGACAAGTCACTACCGTCAAATTACCGCCCAATAAGCCTGACCTCAATTGTAGGCAAATTACTAGAGTCAATTATAGCTGATATTATAAATCAGACACATATGCAACACTTGGGTATCTTTATTGATGAAACGTTTCGCCACACAGTGGCTTCATCAGTCCAATACAAAGTAGAAAGGTGTAAGGAGAGGAGGAGTTTGAGGTAATCAGTCCCTCAGCCTGGAGTCGATGTGTTCAGCCCATCAATCTTGTTGGAAGTACAGCACAGGACTGTATATATATATATATATATATATATATATATATATATATATATATATATATATATATATATATATATATATATACATGCAGTTTTATAACTATATATATATATATATATATATATATATATATATATATATATATATACATGCAGTTTTATAACTATATATATATATATATATATATATATATATATATATACATGCAGTTTTATAACTATATATATATATATATATATATATATATATATATATATATATATATATATATATATATATATATATATATATATATATACATATATATATAATTACAAAGCAGTGCTCTATTCAAGGATCTACTTCAGACTTACCATTCAATTCTTTTTCATTGCAATAATTGGACGCGTGGAGAGGCGAACACTTTATGAAAATATTTTAACTCTAGTGTTCGGAACGCCATATTTATCTCAAGTGCTGGGAACGCCATTTTTTTATTTTTCCAATATTTCCACGCTTCTGATTGCTAACTGAGGCGCGCCTCACCTAATGGGTTCCAAAATAATCTAATAATGTTTACGGGACATTGTCTGATATAAAAAACAAAAAGCAATCGTAAAATCTGGAGAAAAATTTTGCATGCCTTCTATTGGAAGTAATATATCATCGAAAAACCCGTCAGCCGTTGAGAAAATATACTTCCCACAACTAGATTCGTAAGTCCAGCTTTGGTACAAGGTTCTAGTCTTCTTCTCTGGCCCTGCACTCTCCACAAGTATAGAAATGCACGGGGAAAATCACAGTTATACGTCAAAGTGGAAGTTTACATTGAGATTCTTTTAATGTAAGTAGTGTAAAGGTAATGGGTTTTCCTCCCGACGCTCGCGGGGCCAACGCTTCGACACCTGTACACTGCCTTCAACATCCTGTGAAACGTTACCTTGTTAACCGTGCGAAATTCATATTTTTGTGGACAGGGATTTAGGATACTGGAGAAGTGGCGGTGTGCATTCTGTACACCCATTGGTTCAACAGTTTTTGCTCATAGGAATTTTGGCAAATGTGATGAAATATTATTAGGTTCTTGACTTGATACTCTGAGTCTGGCAAAAATAAAATTAAGTTTTCTCAGCACTAGCCCTTGCAAACCAAATATATTTTGCAAACTTTAAAAATAGACACTCAAACCAACACGCACACAAAAATATAAATCTATCTTAAATACGTAGAAGTACCTTTAGTATTCAATAAGATGAGGAAAGTAAGAAATTCAGGAAGAAGTCCGTCGGTTCTCTAATTTCTCTTATGGGAGAACAAAGTGGGAAAACGTCTCCTGTTTATTTTCCTCATTGACGGTTAAGGGAAGCATGTTTGGGGTTATGAAGGTTAGAGGTCCCCTGCTGACGTCACGCTGCCAGAGGTCAGGGGTCACGCTACAACGAGATACGTCATGCTGAAATGGTGAAAGAAAGTTACAGTAAAGAATAAAAAGGCACAATACCGCGCTCTTCTGTCTCTAGTTAATGGTCCAAGTCAGACCGAAACGTCGGCATAAGTTTCATTCTTATATGTTCGGGTTATCTGTGTAAAGTTACGGTACAAGTGAAGAATTAAAGATGGTTAATGACAGAAAAATTACTTGTGAATGATGAATATTTGTTGATAGATGAATAACAGCATTCAGGACAGAATAAAATAAACAAGCCGAGAAACACTGCAGTTTGCCTACTAGTTCCTAGTAAGCAGGTTCTATAAGTAGTTCCTAGTAAGCAGGTTCTATAAATAGTTCCTAGTAAGCAGGTTCTATAAGTAGTTCCTAGTAAGCAGGTTCTATAAGTAGTTCCTAGTAAGCAGGTTCTATAAGTAGTTCCTAGTAAGCAGGTTCTATAAGTAGTTCCTAGTAAGCAGGTTCTATAAGTAGTTCCTAGTAAGTAGGCTCTATAAGTAACCAACCATTTCCCCACATGTATTTGTCTAACCTATTTTTTATAGCTATTCAGCGTGTGTTGCAACGACGCTTTTTGGCAGTTTGCTCCACTCACCTGAACCTGACCTCTCCCTCACGAGGGAGAGGTCAGGTGCACCACCCCATCTGACCGGGAGAGAATTTATATAGTTTAAACTTCCTGTGTTCTGGGTGATAGTTTCATCTGGGATTGATTCAGTTTTGTATTTCTTTTCCAGAGTGCGTTCCGTTTTCTTTAAGTATCTTCTGCACGAACGATTACCGAGACAGGATTAAACTTACCACCATTCTCTCTCTGCGATCTACAGTTTATATATATTCACTTGGTCACATGGAAGACCCCAGGTTCTATTATACTTTAAATTTATTTATATAAGTAAAGTTATGTATTGAAATTATTGCTTCAGATATACTGTACGTTAGCATGAACGTATCTGTGGAAAAAGTCGCTTTTGTACAGTTCAGGACATTTATTAGAGGAAACGTTTCGCCACGAGTGTCTTCTTCAGTCCTAATACAGAGACGACCAAGAACGAGTATATATAGTAGTACACTACTACTAGTAGTAGTGTACTACTATATTGTACTACTATTTTGTACTACTACTACTACTACTACTAGTAGTAGTAGTACAATTGTGGTGAGATGGGTTGGGTTTGAGAGGGACATGTCAACATCAGGTTACAGCTGTCTTCAGAATGGGTAATATTCTGTTAAATTAAGTTAAGTTCTACGTTCAAAGTGCTTAACTTTAGTATTATTGTATAGTTAATCTTAGAGTGACTAATAATAAGCCTTTAAGACAATGAGTGAATAAGGTCATTCTTCTCTCCTATTTAGTTATATTTTCCTAATTGAAAGTACAAGGCGTCGTGTATCGTTTATACTGGGGAGGAGGGGGGTTAAAGCACTTCCCACGGGCTGTATCCGGCCTACCACTGTGCCTATGATTTTAAGAAAATTTGTAGTATTTTTAATTTAAGATAGAATTCATTTGAATTTCATTACGTCCTGATCAGGAATATGTGATTTTTATGTTGTATGATATAGAGTTGGACAAATAAACACATAAGCAGTATAATGTGATCCTTTTTGACAACGTTTCGCCCACGCAGTGGCTTTATCGAGTCACAAACAGATCTGTTTGTGACTCGATAAAGCACTGCGGGCGAAACGTTGTCAATAAAGGATCACATTATACTGTTTATGTGTTTATTTTTCCATTGTGTCGGTATTTTATACCATTTATTTCCATGATATAGAGTAAAATGCTGTTGTGCCCCAAACTCTCGAAGATCCTATTTTTTTTAACATGTATCCCTTTGGTTTTCCCCCTCTGTTAATACCAGGGTGAGTGCATGTCAGCGCCATCTGTGCTACAGTGTTCGTACCTCCAGGTGCCAGACTCATACCCCCGGGAATTCTCAATTGCTATGGATCCCACCACACTGAATTACTCCTTTATGGCAAAAGAGTACCCTGAAGGAGAATGTAGAATATAACTTTAGTATGTCTGTGTCTAGCATTAGAAATAATATTAGGAGAGAAGTAAATAATGAAAATTAATATTATTGAATGCAATTAGAAACATGAGTAGATCTATAACTCACT
The DNA here is from genome assembly GCA_009830355.1 of Cherax destructor. Lineage (NCBI taxonomy): Eukaryota > Metazoa > Arthropoda > Malacostraca > Decapoda > Parastacidae > Cherax > Cherax destructor. The sequence goes on from WNWK01009513.1 coordinate 47,237, forward strand.
ATGATAACATGAACGTAGATAAGTATGTTTATGGAGTAACTTGCAATGTGAACAGATTGACTGATGTTGTAGTGGCCAGGCTTAGGCTTGGTTACAAGTATTTCTGGCAGTATTGGAGACACACAAATGATGATCAAACCAAATGCAAATTATGTGATCAGGCATATGGTCACTGTCTTGAACACTATGTGCTTAATTGTCCACTTGTTGAAGAATATAGAAATACACAGTATAATAACCTGTGACATGTCAAGATATTTTTTATTTATTTTATTAACACATCAGTCGTTTCCCACCAAGGCAGGGTGGCCCGAAAAGAAAAACTTTCATCATTATTCACTCCATCACTGTCTTGCCAGAGGCGTGCTTACACTACAGTTATAAAACTGCAACATTAACACTCCTCTTTCAGAGTGCCGGCACTATACTTCCCATTTCCAGGAATCAAGTCCAGCCTGCCGGTTTCTTTGAATCCTTTTATAAATGTTAACTTGCCTACACTCCAACAGCACGTCAAGTCCTAAAAACAGCTTGTCTCCATTTGCTCCTACCTAACACGCCCACGCAGGCTTGCTGGAAGTCCAAGCCCCTCGCACACAAAACCTCCTTTATCCCCTCCCTCCAGCCTTTCCTAGGCTGACCCCTACCCCGCCTTCCCTCTACTACAGATTTATACACTCTCGAAGTCATTTTATTTCGTTCCATTCTCTCTGCATGTCCAAACCATCTCAATAACCCCTCCTCACCTCTCTGGATAATAGTTTTGGTAATCCTGCACCTCCTCCTAATCTCCAAACTACGAATTCTCTGCATTATATTCACACCACACATTGCCCTCAGACATGTCATCTCCACTGCCTCCAGCCTTCTCCTTGTTGCAACATTCACCACCCATGCCTCACCCATACAAGAGCGTTGATATAACTATACTCTCATACATTCCCCTCTTTGCTTTCATGGATAAAGTTCTTTGACTCCACAGACTACTAAGTGCATCATTCACCTTTTTTTCCCTCGTCAATTCTATGATTCACCTCGTCTTTCTTAGACCCATCTGCTGATACATCCACTCCCAAATATCTGAATACATTCACCTCCTCCATACACTCTCCCTCCAATCTGATATCCAATCTTTCGTCACCTAAATTTTTGGTTATCCTCATCACCTTACTCTTTCCTATATTCTCTTTTAAATTCTTTCTTTTACATACCCTACCAAACTCATCAATCAACCACTGTAACTTCTCTTCAGAATCTCCCAAAAGCACAGTGTCATCAGCAAAGAGCAACTGTGACAACTCCCACTTTGTGTTAGATTCTTTTTCTTTTAACCCCACACCTCTTGCCAACACCCGAGCATTCACTTCTCTTACAACTCCATCTATAAATATCTTAGTAATGAAAATAAGATGCCAGATATGCTAAACAAATGTCCTAAATTTACTTGTAATAGTTAAGTGAACTGTAGATATAAATCCAAATGTACTCCTGTTAACCCTTTTAAGGCTTAGTTCCTAGGTCTTTTGTGTATCCATATGGTCTTTCGCTACCGTCCACAGGATGGATATGGGGTGCACAATAAACTAGCCACTTCGGTGGCAAAAATCTAATCTTTCTCCTGGTCTCTTCCTTCTAACACACGAGGTGAGTCACTACACCTTCCACAAGGATATGTAAACCGAGAGGTGCTTGTGACGCGTCTGTTCAGAAGTCACATGATTCCATTGTCTACCCGTCCTCATCCCAATACGGTATTCTTCAGGTCACCATGTGTCACTCACACCTCACTCTCCGCCTATATATATATACTGTCTTTTTAACCTATGCATGTTAGAAATGATCAAGATCCCAGGACCGAAACGTTTTCTAAGAAATGTGCCCTAATGTTTGCTTACGAGTTTTTCTAAACCAATTTGTCGGTATTTGTTACCAAGGTTTATACTATGTCTCTCACTGTAAATTTGTTGAGAATTTACTTTATTCCCTCTTTTAGTGATTAAAATATTTTTTGACTGAACAAGTCACATGCTGTCTTAATGACCCTGGTGTAGTCAAACGTCGCATTGCATTTGTGTCCTATCACCTTGGCTTATATGAGTTTGTGTCAATACTTTGTTACTAAATACGTGATTATTTACTCTTAGTGACTTTGCTAAATGTGTATTATAGCCAGTAGCGCCCTCCCTTCCCCAACACACCAGCGCCTCCAGTATCTACCCCCACCAATATCCCTCCCACTAACACCCCAGTGAGCAATCCACTAGCGCCCCCACTATTGAACACACTAACGCCAGCCACTAGCGGCCCCCCTAGTGGCCAGACTAGTTTGATCCTAGAGACCCACCAGCACCTCCAGCCACTAGCTTGATCCTAGAGTCCCCACCAGCACCTCCAGCCACTAGCTTGATCCTAGAGTCCCCACCAGCACCTCCAGCCACTAGCTTGATCCTAGAGTCCCCACCAGCACCTCCAGCCACTAGCTTGATCCTAGAGTCCCCACTAGACCCGCCAGCCACTAGCTTGATCCTAGAGTTCCCACCAGCACCTCCAGCCACTAGCTTAATCCTAGAGTCCCCACCAGCACCTCCAGCCACTAGCTTGATCCTAGAGTCCCACCAGCACCTCCAGCCACTAGCTTGATCCTAGAGTCCCCACCAACACCGCCAGCCACTAGCTTGATCCTAGAGTCCCCACCAACACCGCCTGCCACTAGCTTGATCCTAGAGTCCCACCAGCTCCTCCAACCACTAGCTTGATCCTAGAGTCCCCACCAGCACCGCCAGCCACTAGCTTGATCCTAGAGTCCCCACCAGCACCGCCAGCCACTAGCTTGATCCTAGAGTCCCCACCAGCACCGCCAGCCACTAGCTTGATCCTAGAGTCCCCACCAGCACCGCCAGCCACTAGCTTGATCCTAGAGTCCCCACCAGCACCGCCAACCACTAGCTTGATCCTAGAGTCCCCACCAGCACCGCCAGCCACTAGCTTGATCCTAGAGTCCCCACCAGCACCGCCAGCCACTAGCTTCATCCTTGAGTCCCCACCAGCACCGCCAGCCACTAGCTTCATCCTAGAGTCCCCACCAGCACCGCCAGCCACTAGCTTGATCCTTGAGTCCCCACCAGAACCGCCAGCCACCACTTTCAACAACAACCAAGAGTTTGTCTAAAATTCCTCGCCCGAAAAAGTTTTGGTTGATTAAAGCTTGACGACAAGAAAAGGCTTTTGCAGGTTCTCAAGAGCATGGTAGGTAAGGGGAAGGAGAGAGAGGGTGGTGAGAGGCGAGGGGGCGGGGCGGAGAGGAGGAAGAGTCAAGTGATGGAGGGAAGGAGGGAGGGGGAGGGAATTGAAAGGAGTTGGTGTGGGTAGTGAGAGGAATGGGAGGGAGGGAAGGAGACAGGAAGGTAAAAAGAGAGAGTGTGAGAGGAAAGATTATGTTTAGATGTATGTGATGGGGATAACGTATTAAAGATAAATGGGATAATATATATATATATATATATATATATATATATATATATATATATATATATATATATATATATATATATATATATATTATATTGTGTGTATGTGTGTGTGTGTATGTGTGTGTGTGTATGTGTGTTGTGTATGTGTGTATGTGTGTGTATGTGTGTGTGTATGTGTGTGTGTATGTGTGTATGTGTTTGTGTATGTGTGTATGTGTGTGTGTATGTGTGTGTGATGTGTATGTATGTGTGTGTGTGTGTGTCGTGCCGAATAGGTAAAACTTGCAATTTTGGCTTAAATAGCAACTCTCTTCTTGCCGAATAAGTCAAGCAATAATTTTTCAAAAATCATTCTGAACCTAATGGAAAAAAATGTATTTCATTGTGTTTGTTTATTATTAAATTATTGTAAACTTATCAAAAAATATTTAATTGGATTAAGCTAAATTACATTGCGCTTGTTATAATAAGGTTAGGTGGGTTTTCTAAGGTTCTTTTGGTACAAAATTATTGATTTTTGCATTAACATAAATTAAAAAAATATATATTTAAATGACTAAGAGAAAATTTTAGAAAGGACTTAATTTTAAATGAGTTCTTGCTAATTGACCAATTTTACCTATTCAACACGACATATATATATATATATATATATATATATATATATATATATATATATATATATATATATATATATATATATATATATGTTGAGGTGTCTTGGACATTTAGAGAAGATAGAGCATAATTGATAACTAGAACATATAAATCTGAGATGGAGGGTAAGAGGGGTAGGGGTTGTGTTAGTAAGGGTTGGAGAAAAGAGTTAAGATGGGAACTTCCCAATGACCGTCACTTGGAAGTACTGCACCTGCGATTATTGAAGAATATGGAGGTATTATAGTAAACTATTTGATTTGTCAAGACATCTTATTAATGAAAATACGACACCAGATATATTAAGCAAATTTCCTAAATTTGCTTGCAACAGTTTAATGAACTATAGATCTGAACCCAGTTGTACTCCTGTTAACCCTTTTTTTGGCTTAATACCTAGGCATTTTGTTTATACATTTGCTCGTGCGCTACCGTCCACAGCATGGAAATGTGGATGCACAGTAAATTAGCCGCCCCGGCGGCAAAATCAAAATCTAAAATCAGCACTTTGAGGGAGAGGTGGGGATGTTACAAGTCAATGGGATTATATGAACAGTGATATCAGCATGCTTCTGGCAAGACAGCGACTGAATGAATGACTGTAAAAGTGTTTCCTCTTTTTACGGGTTACCCTACCTTGGTGGGAGATGGCTAGTGTTGGAGAGGTTAAGAGAATAGTGAAGGAATGTACAGAGAGAGCAAATGAGAGGCTGGGTGAGATGTTATCAACAAATTTTGTTGAAAATAAAAGGTAACTTAAACCGAAATTTCACTAGAGTAAATTCCAAGAGATTTCGTGATCTCTGAGTTACTATCCTTTAAGAAGTGTAAAGGAAATTACCCAACACATGACATATACAGGAGAGACGCTCCTTATATATGGACTTGACATGACAGTTGCACTTCGCAGAGGGAGATGACATAACATAGTGACGTGGGTAATACCTCATCCATGGACCCGCATTTGTGGATACATATCCATTTGGAAGGAATCCCTTATAAAAGCCTGCATATTATATAAATAAGAAACAAAAGCAGCACAAAGTAATCCCAGGAAAAAAAAGAGCACCACGTAATCCCGTGTAGTAGTCTAATGCAACACTACATGGGACGACGTGGAAGAGACAGATAGCAGGAACTTGAAATCCCCCCCCGAGGCTATCTGATGAGAAGAGCTATCTACTTCTATTTCGACTCAAATTATTCTGTATTATCTAGGTGCATGAGTGTGAGTCGAGGATGAAAAATGCAGAGCAGGTGACCTCAGGTAGCACCTCTGGAGGCCTTACACTTAGTCTTTGTAGCTATTTGTCTTTCTAGGTAGATTTTCAGACTGGAGAAGAAAGGTTCAACGTCCTCCTTCAAAATGTTGATATTGTTAATACTACTACTAATAAGCTATTTCTTCATTTCCCTCTGCTATATGTTGGTGTAGTTGATCACACTTTAGCATCACTGACGTTAATTGTGTGAATTGCTCTACTTATGCGTAGAAACACTATTATCCTCCCTGTTGAGTATTTGGTAGTTATGGTGATACAGTCTACGTTTATAAACATTTACCCAATTTATTGCAATTCCCACACGAAATCTTGAAGATTCTAACATTCTCCTCTGTGTCTTCTTAAAACATTCTATTAACAAATGTCTTAATGGTAATGAAAGTACTAAAGACAATTTTTACATCATTATGGGAGAAAATTTTGTTTGCAGAGTTAAGTTCCTCCAGGTAAGGAAGAAATATTAAATATATAGAATCAAAGCGTTTCTTCTTTTTATCCCCCAAAAAGTTGCCTCCAGCAGAAAATTGAGTAGAATTTCCGTCACTGTGAATTCAATCTAACTTAGAAAACGTGTTATAAATATAATCAGTGTCAGTTTAAACACTTGTGAACCACGTACTCGGTACGCCATATGAAATATGTTCGAAATGATGCTGCTTTATGTTGAGGGAGAAGAAAAAAAAAGAGTGCAAATAAGTATCTGAATGGGCTGATTTCCTATAAACCTTAATAAGCGTACCTCTGACTTTATTACATAGCAGGGTGTCTGAAACTGGAGGATGACTGTTCTCTAAGATCTACTATACATTACCAGGCGAAGGAATAACAATAAACAGTTTAGCCACGTAACATAAGTAAGATCATGTACAACGAGAGTGTTAAGGCATTCATTCTCAAAGTATCCTGAGGAATATTTTTTGCTAAAACAGGGGAGAGGGGTGAGCCCAAAAACATTCTATTTACTTGAGTGTAAAAGCCCTTCATCACAAGAAAAATTAACCTGGAATAAACATAGATCAGTGAGGCTTGTGACCGATTAGTAGGGTGCAGGAAAAATGGAATCCATTTCGGCGAATATGTGTCAAAGTTTTCAATAGTATCATTAACAAGCATTCGAATGAAAACAAAAACAATTCACACCAACAAAAACCATAATATTATTTTTAAGATTGACTTTTTATTTTAATTTACCGATAAAATCCTCTGAATTTATTGCGTGTGAATTCGAAAAATGGGCTTGAATATGGAGAAAGAAAGAAAGACTTCAGAGGGAAAAATCGTAGAACGCTCTGGTGTGTGGTCTTGGACCGGCCCGGGGGGACGATGATGACCCTTGAAATCCACTACATACCAGGAGTATACTTGGGGGTCAACGCCCCCGCGTCCCGGTCCATTACCAGGCAGTAGAAATTATATATCTTAACGAAATGTTAATGTTATCCGTTTTGGGGATCCCATACATTTGTAAAGGGAATTTTAGGGAAGCAAGAGAAGAAAAGTGTTCAGTATAAAGAAAAAATCTGATAATACTGTAGTAAATAAGAAAATAAGAAATAGATCAAGAAAAGAGAGGATAACACAAAATAAGAGAACATGCTAGTGAAGAAAGCACAGTGAATAATAAAGTAAGAAAATATGGAAGAATGATCCCGATAAGAAGAGGAAAAAACAGCTAAAATTATGCAGAGAATATACAGAAAGGAGCAAGTAAATAAAATAAACAAAGATAAGAGAGAACTGTCCTATAACTGAGATAGTAAAAGCGAGTGCATGGCGAAAGGAGGAAAATAAACGGAGGGAATGTGGGAGGAAGAAACGAAAAGATGATGAAAGGAGGTAATATTAATTGAGAGGAGGGGCAATAAAAGAAACTTGAGTAATGAGTCAAGAGAGATGAGGTAGAGTGAGATGACCTGGTCACTTGAAGCGCCAGCGAGAGATGACAGCTTTAGCGCCTGTAATTTGTTGTGAAAAGCTTGACTTCGGAGAAAATGGATGAGATTAAAGTTGAGGGAACGTGTCATGAGTGGAGAGGGAGCAACAAGAGTGGTGTGAGTGACCGTCAAAGAAAAAAAAGAGAGTGATTTCGTCAGGAATATAGTTAGTGACTGCAACATATATATATATATATATATATATATATATATATATATATATATATATATATATATATATATATATATATATATATATATATATATATATATATATATATATATATATATATATATATTATATATATATATATATATATATATATATATATATATATATATATATATATATATATATATATATATATATATACCACACTGGACCAATACCTTGGCGTCCAGCTCACGCTAGACGTTGATCCAAGGCAGCCAGCTTTCAGGCAGGTGGCTTACAGCTTTCATCTCATCCCCTGCATGCATCGACACAACTAGAGATTTTTACAATGCTAGGAATTCGCAAGAGCAGGCGAAATACGGTCGGCAAATTACTGCGTACCTTGTCACAAGGTTCGTAGGTTCGAGTCTCCGTCGGCCAGAGATCAGTGTTTATATATATATATATATATATATATATATATATATATATATATATATTATATATATATATATATATATCAGGAAGGCCTAATTACCACGAATACTTTATAAAAAGACTTAACTCTAATGTGTTAAAAATTTAATAAAATATGTATATATATATATATGTATATATATATATATATATGCCTCAAATTTGAGTTAACGAGCATGTATTTATGGTTCTTCATTAAGAATATTAGAGATTATCAGTTAATTAAAATATGAAGAGGTAACTTTTACACGCATATTGGCGCTACTTGATATAAATTAAACTTTTCTGGATTAAATTCTGCTATATCTGTTTGTATATTAAATTGCTCGGTCCATGACCAGGCCTTGCGTGGATCAAGGCCTGATCAACCAGTCTGTTACTGCTGGCCGCACGCAAACCGACGTACGAACCACAGCCCGGTTGGTCGGGAAATGACTGTAGGTGCCTCTCCAGCTCCCTCTTGAAGACAGCCAGGGGTCTATTGGTAATCCCCCTTATGTATGCTGGGAGGCAGTTGAACAGGCTTGGGCCCCTGACACTTATTGTGTTGTCTCTTAGCGTACACATGGCGCTCCTGCTTTTCATTGAAAGGGGAGGGTTAATGTTAGTGCTATCGGTCTGTAATTCTTTACAATTGTTTAACCGAGACCTTTATGGTCCGGGGCTATATCTGTTGCTTTTAGTGACTTTGGGATGGCCCCTGTGTCTATATTCCCTCTCCATAGAATATTTAAAGCACGTGAAAGAGGTTTCTTGCAGTTTTTGATGAACACGGAGTTCCACGGGTCTGGACCTGGGACAGAGTGCATGGACATGTCATTTATTGTTTTTGTTTTTTTCAGTGTTCTGTGATGTTAGGATTATATCAGAAAGTCTTGAATTAACCAAATTTTGAGTCTCGGTCATAAAAAAACTCACTTAAATTGTCCCGCCCTTAGTTTGATTAACAGCTCACTAAACGCTGAGTCGTATTGAGACTTCAGTATCTCACTCATTTCTTTGCTGTCATCTGCGTAAGTCTTATCTCATTTAAGCAGGGGTCCAATTCTGGATGTCTAAATTTGACATAAGAAAATAATTTTTTTTCAGTTTCATTAATGGCTTTAAGTTCTTCCAGTGTTTCTTGGCTCCTGTATGATTCCTTAAGTTCGTATTTTCCATTTCTTTGGCCAGTGCATCCTTCCGTGTTTCAAATAGACTTGCCCCTTTGAGCAGCTCTGCGATTCTTCGCCTTCATGTGTAGAGAGAGCGTCTCTCTATAGTTTACATCTTCTCTTCTTTTTTCTTAGGGGAATGTGACTTTTGAGAATACCTCAAGTGCCACAGAGTTAATTCTTTCTAGGCCAAGGTTCGGATCCGTGTTGTTTAGAATATCTTCCCAGGGTGTTTTATTTGGGACATGCTTACTTTGATGCCATTGTTTATTTCTGGTATTGAAGCCGAATTTGGTGAAGGGACCCTCACATCTGATCTCATTTTGCTGGTCAGTAGAACTGCGCATACATATCTGTACTTCGATTATGTTGTCATCCGAATGCATCGTCTTTTATAGTGTTATATTTCGTTCCAGATAATCCTTATCGTCTGTTTGCGATTGTACTGCATATATATATATTTCTCTTCGTAATTGTGGGAGTTTTGTGAATTGTCCCAGCCACGTTATTATGACTTGTGTTCATTAATTAATTTATTTATTTATTGTATTTAATTTATCATATTTTATATTTTATGTATGAAAAATTAACCAAAATGGAGATGGAAACACAAAATTTGAAAGCAAAAATCTGTCTATTCCAACCTCCAATTGAAATCCTCTTCAGCTAATACAAAACAAGTGAGAAAGAGAATGTCAGTAACACTTGAAGAAGAGTCAATGATTCGTGTACACTTCATCATATCATCTTGGTATTTGTTCATCATGTCAGATCTGGAATGTTGTTAGACTCTGACCTGGAGACTGATGAAGTTTAGAACTAGAATGTAGTAGTTTAAGGCCATGTGATGTCACCATATCTGGCCTCCATAGTCTCTGCAATGTTAAATTGGGGGGGGGCAATATTAACCAAGGTTAATTTTAAGACCTTACATTTGAATTAACAACTAGCTTTGAGTGTAACATTAACACGGTTTCAGTCTATATTGTGATGATTCTTTGCCATGTTGGAAATGGGATGATTTCTCATTAACTAGTCATACAGAGCCTCTATATGACGAGTTAATGATGCGGTTTTTTTTTTGTGTGTGTATTGTTCCAAGTCACGGTATTCTGACTTTTTATTGTTTCTTTCTCTCAATGATGTCTTGTGCTGGAGGATGTATGTGCTTTAAATCTCACCTCGTCTTCCCAGCATAAATTAAATCACAGTCTTCTTGTGGAAACTTATATACACTTGGTGTGTCTAATGATCTGGGATTTTTTTTTTTTTTAAGGAATTGTTCCCGAGTTACCTTGGATAGTAGGGAATTATTTTGAAGGCTTTGTTTAGTTTCTCAACAGTTCCTGTGTGTTCTTTGTGTTTCTTGGTTACAGGAGCGATAGTGACTTCTGATAGCATCCTTCAAAACATTTAGAATAAACCATTTCAGGTATCATAATTTTAAAAATTGTGTCGTGATCACTATCTTCCCCACCCCCTCCCCCCGGTCCAATGTTTTGGGACTGCAAATCCTTAATTAAAGCTCTCGTGAACAAGCTTGAAACTTGGTCGTTTATATTTGATCCGAATTCTGCTTAAGAATTAGATACAGTTTCCTGCTTTTTTGTTTTTTAAATAAAACTCAAGATGGCTGCCTCCCTTATGACCAACACATCAAAGTTAGGTAGAAACTCATCCGATTTCCATTCCCCTTTAAATTAATTGGAGGTTGAATTTAGTAAAGAATGACTAAAAATTACCCGAAGTCTCATCTTAAATGTACGATTTCATTTCATTTAAGTTATATTTAGCTTTCAACGAAGGAGAAAGACTCTCTGAGTGGCTTAATGAGTCTTAGAAAGATGCTATTTTTGTGAGCTTTTGGGAGATCGTATGGTAAGTATTTCTTTTAATGTTAATTTACGCTTTTGTCGAGAAATAACAGGGTAGCTGAAGGGAAAGATACAAATAGAAAATGAAGAAGAGGCAGAGGGACAGGGAGAAATTCCTTGACTTAGGCACTGTCTTCCTCTGTTAAGGTGAGGTTATGTGACTCTGTTGGGGGCGTCCACCAGTCCTGGTCATTCCTGTGTTATTTACTGCAGTGTATTTCCTGCTGATGACAAAAAGGTTCTTTTGGCTCTCATGTTTGTTTTTTACCTCTTTTTCTGTAGTGTTGGTCTCACTCCTCTTCTATCTTCTTGCCTTCTCCATATTCCCTTCCATTTTCTTGTATGCTCCCTTTGCTCTTCATTCTTCCTGTTTTCTCTCCCTACTCCTCTATATTCTTGCCTAGTCTTTCTTCCCTTTCATCTTCGGGTCCATTCCAGCTTCCCTTTCATCTTCTTGCCTGCTCCCTCTTCCCATCTTCTTGCCTCTTCCCTCTTCCTTTTTATCTTCTCGTCTCGTCTGGCTGTTCTTCCCGTCTTGCTTGTTTTATTATCCTCGATCTCTCTTTCTTTTTCCTTACATCTCTATCCAACCCCTCGTGCAGTTTACTACTCTCTTTCTATTCTCCCATCTCACCTCCTTTTGATAGTCTCAGTGATGCTCTCTTCTCTCTCTCTCTCTCTCTCTCTCTCTCTCTCTCTCTCTCTCTCTCTCTCTCTCTCTCTCTCTCTCTCTCTCTCTCTTTTACCTCTTTTTCACATTCCTGGTAACGAGAAATAAACCATTAAATAGGGGGTATGAAAGGGAAGACAAGAGACGACAGACACAGATCGGAATGGAGAATAAAGACGAGCGAGAGTGAATAAAAGTTGGTAACAGGGAAATATAAAAGTAAATAGAGCGGAAATGAGAGAGATTACGAGGACAAAAGAAATAAAGAGCTTTGGGGAAGACTGCAATAACATTTGAAACAAAAACAAAAAAATTGAGAGAGATTGGAAGAGCCAGAAGACTGCTGGCGGACTGATCGCGTAATCTTCCTTCCGATATCGGACGTAGGACTGAGCCTCCACTACTCTTCACGAAATGAATTAATCAATATATTCCGAACTGAGGAGCTCTGGATGCTCACCATTTTCTGTTTGAACACTGTCCGAAGCGTAACTAGTGGTTTTTCCTTAAGGCTCAGAACGAAGGTTTACCGTAATGATAATAGATTTTACTTACGATGGAGGTCATGGAAAATACATATTGCTCTGAACGTTGGGGATAAAAGGTATAAAATACCGACACGATGGAAAAATTAGACACAGATGCAGTATAATGTGATTATTGACTACGTTTCGCCCACACAGTGGGCTTTATCAAGTCACAAACAGACCTACCTGGGTAAAGTTCATGTTCATGTAGGTGATCCAGGAGGGGTCCTAACCCGGGTCTTCTCCATAAATAGCACACGAATAAGACCTGTTCAACACTGAGCACGCGAAAAGTTTTGGCCTTATTCATCAACTTTTTGGTATTCTATACAGTTAATGATATTAAACAGTACATCCGGTGACTGAAATTAGGCATAAAATTAGGAGGTAGAGCATCAGAAGAGCACTAGAGTCAGCCTACTCGTTCACGCCATCTTTAAAGTCTCCATTTTCTAAGATGATGTTCTAAGATGATGTTCTAAGATGATGTGGGTGACGGGTGTAGCTAAGGTAAACATGCCATTGTTGTATGCAGTAGTGCTGGATTGCTTGACACCTGACGACTCCGGACATCAGAGTATAATTTTACCATTTTCATATAATCACGGTGTAGCCTTTTCCTGAGCCGTGAGATGATCAAGGAAATTTGCGGCGGTGTACGCAAGAATTTGCTGGTGATGTCAATTCTGCATGCATATTTGTCTTCTTCAAGGAAGCCAGTGCTGCTTCCATACCTGTCTTCTTGAAAGCGTGTGTAGGGAAAAACTTCTGGCAGACTCTAACTCCATATCAAACGCTGTATATTCTCAAAGTAAATTAGACTCTATAATATTGCCGTAATTTTTTCATGTTTTTATCGTGATGATCGGAAAGTTAAACTTTTGTGGGACCCTTGAAGACGTGTTTCTGCAGTGTTGCCTTCCTTTCCACACGATCCTCAACACTATCGCTACTGGAAAGCAACAAACCCTATAGAGTATGAACGTTTTACATACTTTCCGAACACGAGCAGCACGCTATGAAGATTAACACTGGGGAAGAAACACTGGGGAGCATCACTGGGGGAGCAACAAGCCATGAAGAGCAACACTGGGGGAGCAACACGCCATGAAGAGCAACACTGGGGAAGCAACACTGGGGAGCAACACTGGGGAGCAACACGCCATGAAGAGCAACACTGGGGAAGCAACACTGGGGAGCAACACTGGGGAAGCAACACTGGGGAAGCAACACTGGGGAGCAACACGCCATGAAGAGCAACACAGGGGGAGCAACACGCTGTGACGAGCAACACTGGGGGAGCAGAACGCAATGAGATCAACACTGGGGGAGCAACACTCCATGAAGAGCAACACTGGGGAGCAACACGCCATGAAGAGCAACACTGGGGGAACAACACGCCATGAAGAGCAACACTGGGGAGCAACACGCCATGAAGAGCAACACTAGGGGAGCAACACTGGTGGAGCAACACGCCATGAAGAGAAACACTGGGGAAGCAACACGCCATGAAGAGCAACACTGGGGGAGCAACACATCATGAAGAGCAACACTGGGGAGAAACACTGGGGGAGCAACACTGGGGAGCAACACTAGGGAGCAACAATGGGAAGCAACACGGCTTGAAGAGCAACACGCCTTGAAGAGCAACACTTGGGGAGCAACACGCCATGAAGAGCAACACTGGGGAGCAACACTAGGGGAGCAACACTGGGGGAGCAACACGCCTTGAAGAGCAACACGCCTTGAAGAGCAACACTTGGGGAGCAACACGCCATGAAGAGCAACACTGGGGAGCAACACTAGGGGAGCAACACTGGGGGAGCAACACGCCATAAAGAGCAACACTGGGGGAGAAACACGCCATGAAGAGCAACACTGGGGGAGCAACACGCCATGAAGAGCAACACTGGGGAGCAACACTAGGGGAGCAACACTGGGGGAGCAACACGCCATAAAGAGCAACACTGGGGGAGAAACACGCCATGAAGAGCAACACTGAGGAGCAACACGCCATAAAGAGCAACACTGGGGAGCAACACGACCATGAAGAGCAACACTGGGGAGCAACACGACCATAAAGAGCAACACTGGGGGAGAAACACGCCATGAAGAGCAACACTGGGGGAGCAACACGCCATAAAGAGCAACACTGGGGGAGCAACACACCATGAAGAGCAACACTGGGGGAGAAACACGCCATGAAGAGCAACACTGGGGGAGCAACACGCCATGAAGAGCAACACTGGGGGAGCAACACGCCATGAAGAGCAACACTGGGGGAGCAACACGACCATGAAGAGCAACACTGGGGAGCAACACGACCATGAAGAGCAACACTGGGGGAGAAACACGACCATGAAGAGCAACACTGGGGGAGCAACACGACCATAAAGAGCAACACTGGGGGAGCAACACGACCATGAAGAGCAACACTGGGGAGCAACACTAGGGGCGAAACACTGGGGGAGCAACAAGCTACGATGAGCAACACTGGAGGAGCAACACTGGTGGGCAACACTGTGGAGCAACACGCCATGAAGAGCAACACTGGGGTAGCAACATGCTACGAGGAGCAACACTGGGGTAGCAACATGCTACGAGGAGCAACACTGGGGGAGCAACACGCTACGAAGAGCAACACTGGAGTAGCAACACTGGGGGAGCAACACTGGGGAGCAACACGCTAAGAAGAGCAGCACTGGAGGAGCAACACTGGAGGAGCAACACTGGAGGAGCAACACTTGGGGAGCAACATGCCATGAAGAGCAACACTAAGGGAGCAACACTGGGGAGCAACATACCACGAAGAGCAACACCGGAGGAGCAACGCTGGGGAGCAACACGCCATGAAGAGCAACACTGGAGGAGCAACACTATGGGAGCAACACCGTGGGAGCAACAAGCTACTAAGAGCAACACTGGAGGAGCAACACTGAGAAAGCAATACGCTACGAAGAGCAACACTGGAGAAGCAATACTGGAGGAAGTAACATGCTAAGACTAGCAACACTGGAGGAGCAATACTGGAGGGAGCAACACGCTACCAAGAGCAACACTGGAGGAGCAACACTGTGGGAGCAACACTATGGGAGCAACACCGTGGGAGCAACAAGCTACTAAGAGCAACACTGGAGGAGCAACACTGAGAAAGCAATACTAGAGGAAGTAACATGCTAAGACTAGCAACACTGGAGGAGCAACACTGGAGGGAGCAACATGCTACCAAGAGCAACACTGGAGGAGCAACACTGGAGGAGCAACACTGGAGGGAGCAACGTGTTACGACTAGCAACGCTGGATGAGCAACACTGGAGGGAGCAGCATGCTGCGAAGAGCAACACTGGAGGATCAACATTGGTTAGCAACACGTCATGAAGAGCAACACTGGGGGAGCAACACGCCATGAAGAGCAACACTGGGGGAGCAACACTGGAGGAAGCAACACGGTACGAAGAGCAACACTGGTGGAGCAACACTGGGGGAGCAACATGCTACGAAGAGCAACACTGGAGCAGCAATACTGGAGGGAGCAACACACTATGAAGAGTAACACTAGAGGAGCAACACGCTACGAAGAGCAACACTGGAGGAGCAACACTGGGGAGCAAACGCTTTAAGCAACACTGGGGGAGCAACACTGGAGGGAGCAACACTGGAGGAACAACACTGGGGAGCAAGACTGGAGGGAGGGGAGCAACACTGGAGGGAGCAACATGCTACGAAGAGAAACACTGGGGGAGCAACACTGGAGGAAGCAACATGCTACGAAGAGCAACACTGGAGGAGCAACACTGGAGGAGCAACACTGGAGGAGCAACACTGGAGGAGCAACACTGGATGAACAACACTGAGGGAGCAACACTGGAGTGAGCAACACTGGAGGAGCAACACGCTATGAAGAGCAACACTGGGGGAGCAACACTGGGGGAGCAACACTGGGGGAGCAACACTGGGGAGCAAAACTGGGGGAGCAACACTGATGGAGCAACACTGGAGGAGCAACACTGGAGGAGCAACACTGTAGGAGCAACACACTATGAAGAGCAACACTGGGGGAGCAACACTGGAGGAAGCAACACTGATGGAGCAACACTGGAGGAGCAACACTGTAGGAGCAACACGTTATGAAGAGCAACACTGGGGGAGCAACACGCCATGAACAGCAACACTGGGGGAGCAACATTCCATGAAGAGCAACACTGGGGAGCAACACTAGGGGAGCAACACTAGGGGTGCAACACGCCATAAAGAGCAACACTGGGGGAGCAACATGCTACGAAGAGCAACACTGGGGAAGCATCACTAGGAGGCAACACTGGGGAGCAACACGCCATGAAGAACAACACTAAGGGAGCAACACTGGGGGAACAACACGAATTGAAGAGGAACACTGGAGGAGCAAGACTGGGGAGCAACACTGGGGGAGCAACATACCATGAAGAGCAACACTGGGGGAGCAACATACCATGAAGAGCAACACTGGGGGAGCAACACGCCATGAAGAGCAACATTTAAGGAGCAATACTGGGGGAGCAACACGCCATGAAGAGGAACACTAGGGGAGCAACACTGGAGGGGGCAACATGCTACGAAGAGCAACACTGGAGAAGCACCACTGTGGGAGCAACACTTTTGTAGCAACACGCTTCGAAGAGCAACACTGGAGGAACAACACTTGGGGAGCAATACGCTACGAAGAGCAACACTGCAGGGAGCAACATGCTACGACTAGCAACGCTGGGGGAGCAACACTGGGGAGCAACACATCATGAAGAGCAACACTGGGGGAGCAACACTGGGGAGCAACACATCATGAAGAGCAACACTGGGGGAGCAACACGCCATGAAGAGCAACACTGGCGGAGCAACACTGGAGATAGGAACAATCTACGAAGAGCAACACTGGAGGAGCAACACTAGTAGAGCAACACTGGTCTAGCAACACTGGGGAGCAACACGCTACGAAGAGCAACACTGGAGGGAGCAACATGCTACGAAGAGTAACACTGGAGCAGCAAGAGAGGAGGGAGCAACACGCTATGAAGAGCAACACTAGGGGAGCAACACGCTACGAAGAGCAACACTGGGAACCAACACGCTATGAACAACACTGGGGGAGCAACACGCTACGAAGAGCAACACTGGGGAGCAACACGCTACGAAGAGCAACAGTGGAGGAGCAACACTGGAGGAGCAACACTGGAGGAAGCAACATGCTACGAAGAGCAACACTGGTGGAGCAACACTGGTGGAGCAACACTAGGAGCAACACACTATGAAGAGCAACACTGGGGAAGCAACACCACCCAGGCTGGTGCGGGGACCAACCAGGGAGTTGCCTTTATTTACGCCAAGCCGCGTCCTTTGATTTCGTGAGGGCGATGTTTTCTCTGAGTCCGCACCGAGGAGAGGCCAGGGATGAACTCTCTCTTCAGCAATTAATTACGTTTCGGCTGGGAAATGACAAGTGCGGTAAAGAGAGACAAAAGTCAAGTCTCTCGTGCAACGATGTTTCTAGGCTGGGCCTTATCGTCATTAAGATTTTCACCGGAAAGCGCTAAATTCATGGAGTCGGTTGTGTGTGTGTGTTAAATGAATCCCGCATAGGGATTACTACGTTATTTCAAATGACTTCTTGGCTCGAGATTTGATAGTTACAAGAGTTTTAATAGTCAGAGAGGTTTAATAGTCAAAGGGTTTGATAGTCATAGTTTACGATCATCTATATTAAAATCTTTGATCTTTGATGGTGAGAGATTTCAATCTCTGACTAAAAGGTTTCCACAATTGCAATAGGTTTTGATCCTAGTGAAAGGTCTCGATCTTTGTTGCTCCAGTAACTCAGCTCACCTGTTGCTCGCCTTTCTCTATCCTCCCATTTATATATATATATATATATATATATATGGCATTTATATTTGGTACATTTTTCACCCTTGCAGCATTTACAGCGCGCAGGTCTGGTGTTGCAGGATCAAACAGCGCCATCAGTATTCATGAACATGCAAATTTTAGCAAGTTAAGCAAAATTACTAAGTTATTTTTGCTTCAAAATTAAATTTTTTCAGCATGTTAATTAACACACACTATATATATATATATATATATATATATATATATGTCGTGCCGATTAGGTAAAACTGGTCAATTAGCAAGAATTCATCTAAAATTAAGTCCTTTTTAAAATTTTCTCTTATAAGTTTAAAGATATATTTTTTTCATTTATGTTAATGTAAGAATTTATAATTTTGTACCAAGAGAAATTTTGAAAACCTACCTAACCTTATTACAACAAGCGCAATTTAATTTAGCCTAACCCAACTAAATATATTTTAGATACGTTAACATTAATTTAATAATAAACAAACACAATGAAATATATTTTTTTCGTTATGTTCAGAATGATTTTGGCGAAATTATTGCATACACAAATTTTCACTTGTCTTATATGGCAAGGTGAGCGTTGCTATTTAAGCCAAAATCGCAAGTTTTACCTAATCATATATATTCAATCCAGTAGTTAGACTGTTGGGTTTAGTCCTGACTCTTTCTCTTCTCCTTCAGCTCTTCCTCTCACCGGCTATTCTTCGTCTGCCCCCACTTCCCCCTCGCCCCTAGTGGGTCCTTACCTGTGAGTCTGAACTGAACTGAATTACCTAATCGCACGACTATATATATATATATATATATATATATATATATATATATATATATATATATATCGTGTCGAATAGGTAAAACTGTCAAGAGGGCTAGTAACCCCTCTTCCTGTATAAATTACTAAAAAGAAGAACAACTTTATGAAACTGGATGTTTCAATGTGCATGGCTGAAGTGAAGATGATAAGAAATAGATAATTGCTGATGTTATGAAAGAAAGAAGTTGGATGTTCTAGTTCTAAGCAAAACAAAGCTGAAGGGGTAGGGAGTTTCAGTGGGGAGAAATAAATGGGATTAAGTCAGGAGTATCTGAGAGAGTTAGAGCTAAGGAAGGTAGCAATAATGTTGAAGGATCAGTTATGGAAGGAGAAGAGGTAATATAAATTCAAGGATTACGTGGATTAAAATAAAGGTCGGATGGGAAAAGAGGGTTATAGTAATTGTGTATGCACCGGAGAAGAGAGGAGCGTAGAGGAGAGAGAGATTTTGGAGATGTTAAAAATAACTTTGGGCATCTTACTGACAAGGAGAATGATATGTGCTCTATTTTAATAATTATTTTCTCTCGGTTTTCACACAGGAAGACATTAATAATATCCCAGTAATTAATTTTTACAGAGGCCCAGAAGAAGATAAATTATGTAATATCACAGTCACTAGCGAAATGATTATGAAACAGCTGGACCGACTGAAACAAAATAAATCGCCGGGTCCTGATGAGCTTTTGCAAGGGTTCTTAAGGAATGCAAATGGAACTCTGTGAACCAATATCTAACATTTTTAATTTATCTCTTCAAACAGGTGTAGTGTCTGATATGTGGAAGATGGCTAATGTAATTCCTATTTTTAAAGCAGGGGACAAGTCACTACCGTCAAACTACCGCCCAATAAGCCTGACCTCAATTGTAGGCAAATTACTAGAGTCAATTATAGCTGATATTATTAGAAGCCATCTAGATAACCATAATTTGATTAATGATACCCAGCATGGATTCACGAGGGCCGTTCCTGCCTATCTAATTTATTAACCTTCTTCAGTAAAGCTTTTGAGGCTATTGATCACGATAAAGAATTCGATATTGTTTATTTAGACTTTAGTAAGGCTTTTGATAGAGTACCGCACCAGAGACTGTTAAAGAAAGTGGCAGCTCATGGCATTGGGGAAAAAGTGCTGTCATGGATCAGTCATGGCTCACCAATAGGAAGCAGAGAGTGTGCATAAATGGGGTTAAATCCGAATGGGGACTTGTAACAAGTGGTGTTCCACAGGGATCAGTCTTATAATATATATCAATGACCTTGATGGGGGAATTACTAGTGATATGAGCAAATTCGCCGACGACACGAAGATAGGTAGGATAATTGATTCAAACATAGATGTCATAGAACTTCAGGAAGATTTAGACAAACTTAATTCGTGGTCAGAAAAGTGGCAGATGCAGTTCAATGTAGATAAATGCAAGGTTCTGAAGCTCGGGAGTGTCCATAACCCAAGCACTTATAAGTTAAATAACGTAGAACTTAGCCATACAGATTGCGAGAAGGACTTGGGGGTGATGGTAAGCAGCAACCTTAAACCAAGACAGCAATGCCTAAGCGTACGTAATAAGGCAAATAGATTACTGGGATTTATATCAAGAAGTGTTAGCAACAGAAGTCCAGAGGTTATATTACAGCTTTATACATCATTAGTAAGGCCTCACCTAGATTACGCAGCTCAGTTCTGGTCTCCATATTACAGAATGGACATAAATTCGTTAGAAAACATTCAGCGTAGAATGACTAAATTAATACATAGCATTAGAAATCTTCCTTACGAAGAAAGATTGAAGACCCTAAAATTACATTCACTTGTAAGACGTAGAATGAGGGGAGACATGATCGAGGTATACAAGTGGAAAATGGGTATTAACAAAGGGGATATAAATAAGGTCTTGAGGATATCTCTCCAAGAGAGAACCCGCAATAATGGATTCAAGTTAGATAAGTTTAGATTTAGAAAGGATATAGGAAAGTATTGGTTTGGAAATAGGGTAGTTGATGAGTGGAACAGTCTGCCTAGTAGGGTTATTGAAGCTAGGACCTTGGGTAGTTTCAAATTTAGGTTGGATAAATTCATGAGTGAGAGGGGTTGGATTTGAGTGGGACTCGCGCATGAGTGGGTAGAATTGTCAAAGCTTATTTCTTGGGTAGCTTTGAAAATTGGGTTGAGCAAATATTCTGTTAGTGGGATGGATTGTGAAGGACCTGCCTAGTATGGGCCAACAGGCCTGCTGCAGTGTTCCTCCTTTCTTATGTTCTTATGTTCTTATGAGTGTATAGGAACCTTTGAACCAAGTGAGAGAGTAATTGTGGTAGGGGACCTAAACGTTAAAGTGGGAGAAATGGTTAGAGAGGGTGTGATAGGGTAAGTTTGGGGTGCCAGGTGTAAATGATAATAGGGAGCCTTTGATTGAACTTTGTATAGACTGGGGTTTGGGTATAGGTAATACATATTTTCAGAAAAAAAAGATAAATAAGTATGGAAGATATGATACAGAGCGTAATGACAGTAGTTTGTTGGACTATGTATTGGTGGATAAATGACTGATGGGTAGACTTCGGGATGTGCGTGTTTATAGAGGGGCCACAGATATATCAGATCACTTTTTAGTTGTAGCTACAGTGAGTGTAAAAGGTAGATGGGATACAAGGAGAATGGAATCAGCAAGTAAGAGAGAGGTGAAGGTTTATAAACTAAGGGAGAAGGGAGTTAGGGTAAGATGTAAACAACTACTGGAGGATAGATGGGCTAGTAAGAGTATAGGCAATGGGGTTGAAGAGGTATCGGGTATATTTAAAAATGTAGTGTTAGAGTGTTCAGCAGAAGTTTGTGGTTACAGGAAACTGGATGAGGGAGGGAAGAAGAACAATTGGTGGAATGATGAGGTAAAAA
Source organism: Cherax destructor (assembly GCA_009830355.1). Taxonomy (NCBI): domain Eukaryota; kingdom Metazoa; phylum Arthropoda; class Malacostraca; order Decapoda; family Parastacidae; genus Cherax; species Cherax destructor. Next base: position 69,034 of record WNWK01009513.1, read on the forward strand.
GAGTAATAAGAGAAAAAAGGTTAGCATATGAGAGGTTTTTACAAAGTAGAAATGATATAATGAGAAAGGAGTATATTGAGAGAAAAAGAGAGCTTAAGAGAGTGGTGAAGCAATGTAAAAAGAGAGCAAATGAGAGAGTGGGTGAGATGTTATCAACGAATTTTGTTGAAAATAAGAAAAAGTTTTGGAGTGAGATTAATAAGTTGAGGAAGCCTAGGGAACGATGGATTTGACAGTTAAAAATAGGAGAGGAGAGTTATTAAATGGAGAGTTAGAGGTATCGGGAAGATGGAAGGAATATTTTGAGGAATTGTTAAATGTTGATGAAGACAGGGAAGCTGTGATTTCGTGTATAGGGCAAGGAGGAATAATATCTTGTAGGAGTGAGGAAGAGCCAGTTGTGAGTGTGGGGGAAGTTCGTGGGGCAGTGGGTAAAACGAAAGGGGGTAAGGCAGCTGGGATTGATAGGGTAAAGATAGAAATGTTAAAAGCAGGTGGAGATATAGTTTTGGAGCCGTTTGTGTTATTATTTAATAAATGTATGGAAGAGGGTTAGGTACCTAGGGATTGGCAGAGAGCGTGCATAGTTCCTTTGTATAAAGGCAAAGGGGACAAAAGAGAGTGCAAAAATTATAGGGGAATAAGTGTATGGTAGAGTTATTATTGAAAGAATTAAGAGCAAGACGGAGAGTAGGATAGCAGATGAATAAGGAGGCTTTAGGAAAGGTAGGGGGTGTGTAGACCAAGTGTTTACAGTGAAACATATAGCTGAACAGTATTTATATAAGGGTAAAGAGGTTTTTGTGGCATTTATGGATTTGGAAAAGGCGTATGACAGGGTGGATAGGGGGGCAATGTGGCAGATGTTGCAGGTGTATGGAATAGGAGGTAGGTTACTGAAAGCAGTGAAGAGTTTATACGAGGATAGTGAGGCTCAGGTTAGAGTGTGTAGGAGAGAGGGAGATTATTTCCCAGTAAAAGTAGGCCTTAGACAAGGATGTGTGATGTCACCATGGCTGTTCAATATATTTATAGATGGGGTTGTAAGAGAAGTGAATGCGCGGGTGTTGGCAAGAGGTAAGGGATTAAAAGATAAAGAATCTAACACAAAGTGGGAGTTGTCACATATGTTTTTTGCTGATGACACTGTGCTTTTGGGAGATTCTGAAGAGAAGTTGCATAGGTTGGTGGATGAGTTTGGTAGGGTATGTAAAAGAAGGAAATTGAAAGTGAATATAGGAAAGAGTAAGGTGATGAGGATAACAAAAAGATTAGGTGATGTAAGATTGGATATCAGATTGGAGGGAGAGAGTATGGAGGAGGTGAATGTATTCAGACATTTAGGTGTGGACGTGTCAGCAGATGGGTCTATGAAGGATGAGGTGAATCATAGAATTGATGAGGGTAAAAGGGTGAGTGGTGCACTTAGGAGTCTGTGGAGACAAAGAACTTTGTCCGTTGAAGCAAAGAGGGGAATGTATGAGTGTATAGTTATACCAACACTCTTATATGGGTGTGGAGCATGGGTGGTTAATGTTGCAACAAGGAGAAGGCTGGAGGCAATGGAGATGTCATGTCTGAGATCAATGGGTGGTGTGAATATAATGTAGCGAATTCGTAGTGTGGAAATTAGGAGGAGGTGCAGGATTACCAAGACTATTATCCAGAGGGCTGAGGAGGAGTTGTTGAAGTGGTTTGCACATGTAGAGAGGATGGAACAAAGTAGAATGACTTCGAGAGTGTATAAATCTGTAGTGGAGGGAAGGCGGGGTAGGGGTCGGCCTAGAAAAGGTTGGAGGGAGTAGATAAAGGAGGTTTTGTGTGCGAGGGGCTTGGACTTCCAGCAAGCATTCATGAGCGTATTTGATAGGAGTGAATGGAGACTAATGGTTTTTAATACTTGACGTGCTGTTGGAGTGGAAGCAAAGTAACATATATGAAGGGATTCAAAGAAACCGGCAGGCCGGACTTGAGTCCTGGAGATGGGAAGTACAGTGCCTGCACTCTGAAGGAAGGATGTTAAATGTTGCAGTTTTATGACTGTAGTGTAAGCATGCCTCTGGCAAGACAGTGATGGAGTGAATTATGATGAAAGTTTTTCTTTTTCGGGCCACCCTGCCTTGGTGGGAAACAACCGATGTGTTAATAATCAAAAAATAAGAGTAAGACTGAGAGGAGGATTGCAGAGGAACAAGGAGGCTTTAGGAAGGGTAGGATGTGTGTAGAACTGTTGTTTACAGTGAAACATATAAGTGAAAAGTATTTAGATAAGGGTAAAGAGGTTTTTGTGGCATTTATGGATTTGGAAAAGACGTATGATAGGGCGGATAGGTGGGCAATGTGGCATATATTGCAAATCTATGGAATAAGAGGTAAGTTACTGAAAGCAGTGAAGAGTTTTTTAACTAGGATAGTGAGGCTCAGGTTAGAGTATGTACAATTATTTCCCAGTAAAAGTAGGCCTTAGACATGGATGTGTGATGTCACCATGGTTGTTCAATATATTTATAGATGGTGTTATAAGAGAAGTGAATGGCCGGGTGTTGGCAAGAGGCGTAGGATTAAAAGAGAAAGAATCTAACACAAAGAGGGAGCTGTCACAGCTGCTCTTTGCTGGTTACACTGTGCTTTTGAGTGACTCTTGAAGAGAAGTTGCGGAGGTTGGTGGACGAGTTTGGTAGGGTATGGGAAAAGAAGGAAATTAAAAGTGAATATAGGAAAAAGTATGGTGATGAGGATAACAAAAAAAATAGGTAATGAAATATTGGATATCAGAATGGAGGGAGGGAGTATGGAGGAAGTGAATGTATTCAGATATTTTCGAGTGGACTTGTCAGCAGATGCGACTATGAAAGACTAGGTGAATTATAGAATTGATGAGGAGAAAAAGGTGAGTGGTGCACTGAGGAGTCTGTGAAGACAAAGAACGTTATCCATGGAAGCAAAGAGGGGAATGTATGAGAGTATAGTTATACCAATGCTATTGTATGTGTGTGAGGCATGGGAGGCGAATGTTTCAACAAGGAGAAGGCTGGAGGCAGAGATGTGTCTGAGGACAATGTGTAGTGTGAATGCACAGAATCCGTAGTGGGGAAATTAGGAGGAGGTGCGGGGTTACTAGAAGTATTATCCAGAGGGCTGAGGAGGGGTTGTTAAGGTGGTTCACACATGTAGAGAGGATGGAACTAAACATAATGACTTGGAGAGCTTATAAATCTGTAATGGAAGGAAGGCGGGGTAGGGGTCAGCCTAGATGTTAGAGGGAGGGGGTAAAGTATGTTTTGTGTGCGAGGGACTCGGACTTCCAGCAAGCATGCGTGAGTATGTTAGATAGGAACAAGTGGAGACAAATGGCTTTTATGACTTGACGTGTTGTTGGAGTGTGAGCAAGGTAACATTTATGAAGGGATTCAGGGAAACCGGCAGACCGGACTTGAGTCCTGGAGACGGGAAGTACAGTGTCTGCACACTAAAGGAAGGGTGCTGATGTTGCAGTTATATAACTGTAGTGTAGGTGCGTCTCTAGCAAGACAGTGATGGAATGACTGATGATGAAAGTGTTTTTTTCTTTTTTGGGTCACCCTGCTTTGGTGGGAAATATATATATATATATATATATATATATATATATATATATATATATATAATTGTAACCACGAACGAGTGGTATTGATCAATAACAACAATGCACCAGCCAGGGGTCGAACCCATGCTGCTTTGGCCCGCCTCATAGTGAGCGAAAACACATGACGCTCTAGACCACTTAACCACACAATCCTTAGGAGTAGCACATCCAGTAGGACTGAATGTTGTACTCGCTATCGAAGGACATACAGTGGTGTGCACGCCTCTAAGCTAATTTCATTCTACTCCATGTTTGGTGTACTAGCTCAACAAGCAGTGTATTATATTATTGTAACCACGAACGAGTGGTATTGATCAATAACTCATTGCACTAGCCAGGGTCGGACCCATGCTTCTTGCCCGCCTCATGGTGAGCGAAAACGTCATGCGTTGTCGCTCACTATGAGGCGGCCAAAGCAGCATGGGTTCGACCCTGGCTAGTGCAGTGTTGTTATTGATTAATATATATATATATATATATATATATATATATATATATATATATATATATATATATATATATATATATATATATTTCGAAAATAAAAAATCATGAAAAACTGCATCTGTTATTTAATGAAAGTGCAATCACTCAGTGAGAATATAAAAATGACCAGGACCCAGGATGAAAGGCGTTGTTTTTAATCTGCTGGGAAAATTCTGTGACGTGAAAGATTTTTTCTCCCTCTTTTTTAATTTTAGTCATGATCGAGGCATGACTGAGGTATGACTGAGGTATTACTGAGGCATGACTGAAGCATGACTGAGGCATGACCGAGGCATGACTGAGGCATGACCGAGGCATGACTGAGGCATGACCGAGGCATGACTGAGGCATGACCGAGGCATGACTGAGGCAGGACCGAGGCATGACTGAGGCAGGACCGAGGCATGACTGAGGCAGGACCGAGGCATGACTGAGGCATGACTGAGGCATGACTGAGGCATGACTGAGGCATGACCGAGGCATGACTGAGGTATGACTGAGGTATTACTGAGGCATGACTGAGGCATGACTGAGGCAGGACCGAGGCATGACTGAGGTATGACTGAGGTATTACTGAGGCATGACTGAAGCATGACTGAGGCATGACTGAGGCATGACTGAGGCATGACTGAGGCATGACTGAGGCATGACTGAGGCATGACTGAGGGATGACTGAGGCATGACCGAGGCATGACTGAGGCATGACAGAGGCATGACTGAGGCAGGACCGAGGCATGACTGAGGCATGACTGAGGCATGACTGAGGCATGACTGAAGCATGACTGAGGCATGACCGAGGCATGACTGAGGCATGACCGAGGCATGACTGAGGCATGACTGAGGCATGACTGAGGCATGACTGAGGCATGACTGAGGCAGGAAGGAGCAGTCGCCTGCACTTTCTTTATTTAATTGCAGTTTAATCAATTTGAAAGGAAATTAATTTCCAATCGCTTTTCGTCATATCCCAAGCACATTTTCTTTTCTTTTTTATTTTTATGTGTTTATTTTATTTTTTTTATATATTTATTATATTTAACCAAGCAGACGCTGACTCAAGAGAACTGAACATTTCCCTAATAAAGTACAAGTTTCTTCCTGAGGCTGTGTTGACGCTGGTGCTCAACTCTACACTTAATGAACCGGAACGACCCTTCCCTACCCTTGGATCAAGCATGATTACCACTCATTTCCCAGGCACTTCATATCCCCTACGGTCTTAGATCTTAATCATGAACACCTTGATATTTAATTCCGAGGTATAAGTCTGCTTTTCGAGTGAAACTGCCTGGTCCTCCAGCTTTTGCACTAACCTCTTGTGTGGAACTGTGTCAAACGCCTTCTTACAGTCCAAGAAAATGTAATCTACCCACCCCTCTCTCTCTTATGTTACTGCTGTCACCTTGTCATAGAACTTTAGTAGGTTTGTGACACAGGATTTCCCTGATAATCTCCATGACTTTGCATACTATACATGTCAGTGACACTGGTCTGTAGTTTAATGCTTCGTGTCTGTCTGCTTTTTTAAAAATTGGGACTACGTCTGCTGTCTTCCATACATCAGGTAGTCGCCCTGTTTTGATAGATGTGTTGAAGATTGTTGTTAGTGGTACACATAGAGAGATGTTATCCGGCAAGTAAGTAAGTAAGTTTATTCAGGTATACACAAATACATTTACATACATTATCATACATAGCAGCATATGTGTAGAGAACCTAGGATAACCCAAAAAAATCAGACAGAGTGACTTATTTCCATTGGGGTCCTTTAAATACTTAATTTTTACATTGTAGGATATATATGTCATTATATTATAAAGGATATATGTATACACTAGGAATAAGGTAAAAAGAGTTATTTACATATACATGTGTGTTAACTAAAAAAATAAAAAATCATTCTCCTCCCTTTCTGTCGCTACATTCATTAGGTACTTTTTGGTTCTCTTCTTGAACTGGCTTATGCTGTGACTGGCTTTGACATATGCAGGCAGTCTGTTCCATTCCTTTATTGCTGTACAATAAAAGGTGTTTGAAGCCTGGCCACTGACTGTGGGAACTACAAAGTTGTGCTCTCTCCCCCTAGTACTATGATTGCTTTGGTTCCCAACCTTGACAAAATTGGCAGCAAGATATTCTGGACACTGTTTGTGAGCAATTTTATAAACTTGATTTAATTTAAGTTGTTTTACTCTGTCTTCAATATTCAGCATATCCAATTGTTGTAATTCATCCTGGCCTACATGCTCTCTTGGGCTCAGGTCCAGGATGAATCTTACCATTTTGTTCTGGGTGATTTGCAGCTTATCTTTCAGTTTTTTTGTCAAGGCAGAGTACCATGAAGAGCAAGCGTAGTCCATATGACATTGTATAAGGGCTAGACATAGGGTCCTGCGAGCCTCAGTAGGTAGACACTGTGCTTGTCTGTAGAGGAACTTCAGTCTGGCATTCGCTCTTTACTACACTGTTCCCTATCAATTCTCCTGACATGCATGGGTCAAAGGGATTCCAGATATTTTACTGAGGAAACTGAAGTGATGGATTCCCCATTACACCGGATATTAAAATTATTTACCCTGCTCAGTTTATATTTCGTGCCAAAGAGTATGGCTTCTGTTTTCCGAGATGTAACGATAGTTTGTTGTCTACTAACCATTTGCTGCAGGACTCCAGTTCCAGTGTTAATACATTAGATATATCTTGTGGGTCTTTACCTGACACTAACAGAGCACTGTCATCCGCATACAGTAGGAGTTTGCACTTGACACTGATGGGCATATCATTTACATAACACAGGAATAATAAAGGACCCAGAATACTACCTTGGGAACTCCACATGCTATCGGCAGTGGTTCTGATTCGTTTTGTTGATTTGGGCAATTTGTTTCCTGTTGCTAAGATAGGACTTAAAAACCAGTCTGTGGAACCTATGCCGATAGCTTGAAGTTTCTTACATAATATATTGTGGTTGACAGTATCAAAGGCCTTTTGGGCTAAAGTTACCATTCCTA